>KV448148.1:0-113829 GCA_001658105.1 Rhizopogon vinicolor AM-OR11-026 | reverse complement strand
CATCCAGCAACACTAAAATGTGACGGGAGATGGCCGAAAATTCCTTCTCGCGCCGTATCTTTCCATGTCGAAAAGTACCGTTTTTCGCAAGACATCAAAACACCACTAGAGAATCCAAAGCCATAATTTTTTCAATTTCTTTCGCTACGTATCCACCTCTTTCTTGTCGATTTACAGTGGGAGTAATCTCCCACGACTGTGACCAATGCATAGTATATACAACAAGACAAAAACATGACATGGCAGAGTTGAATACCCAGCACGAGTCCTTCTCCACACAGTTGTGGCTAAGAGGAGAGAAAAGACCGAAAAAGTCAACATGGAGTCATACTCACACTATTGACAGGCTCACCGAGCATTCCATCGCCTTCTCCCCTGTGATTGAAACCATCAGCACAAATATGATATAACCTGACATAGTAATATTCACCAACTGGTATTGCGGTGAAATGGTTAGCGTTGATTTGACAGCTAGAGGGACAAGATCATTCCCACGGAGAGGTTGGGATATAGCATGCTTGCTTCGACATTTCCTTGGCTCATTCAGCATCTGGTGGGCAGTTTGGTGGACGAGATCACTCACATTCTGTCAACAGGACATGACAGGCGATGTCAGTGTCGCATAAGCAGCTAGAAAGACGACATCACGCACAAGCTGAGGGCAGAACATGGCCGCGGCTCTGTTAGTGTCATGCAAGTAGCTCCAAAGACGGGATCACGCACAGCCTGAGAGCAGGACATAACAGTGATTCTGTCAGCATCGTCAACAGCTCGAAAGATGGGATCACGCACATCCTGAGAACAGGACATAACAATAGTTCTGTCAGTATCGTCTGAGCAGCTCAAAAAACGAGATCACACACAGCCTGAGAGCAGGACATAACAGTGGTTCTGTCAGCATCGTTCAAGCAGCTCGTAAGACAAGATGACAAACTCTCTGAGAGCAAGACATGGCCATGGTTCTGTCAGCGTAGTGTTAGCAGCTCGAAAGACGAGATCACGCACAGCCTGAGAACAAGATATGGCCGTGATATTGTCAGCGTTGTGTCAGCAGTTCGAAAGACAGGATCATGTACTTTCTGAGAGCGAGACATGGCCATGGCGCTGTCAGCGTCGTGTCAGCAGGTCGAAAGACGAGATCACGTACTCTCTGAAAGCGGGACATGTCCGTGACACTGTCAGCGTTGCCTAAGCAGCTCGAAAGACGGCATCACGCACATGCTGAGGGCGGGACATGACCATGGCACTATCAGCATCGTATCAGCAACTCGAAAGATGAGATCACGCACAGCCTGAGAGCGGGACATGGCCGTAGCACTATCAGTGTCGTGTCAGCAGTTCAAAAGACGAGATTACGAACTCTCTGAGAGCGGGACATGGCCGTGACACCGTCAGTGTCGTCTAAGCAACTCTAAAAACGAGGTCACGCACATGCTGAGAACGGCACATGGCCATAACACTGTCAGAGTCATGTCAACAGTCCCAAAGACGAGACCACGCACTCTCTGAGAACGGGACATGGCCGTAGCATTGTCAGCATCGTCTAAAGCAGCTGGAAAGACGAGATCGCGCACATGCTGAGAGTGGGACATGACCATGGCACTATCAGCGTCGTGTCAACAGCTGGAAATACGAGGTCACGCACATGCTGAGAGCGGGACATGACCACGACACTATCAGCGTCGTGACAACAGCTCGAAAGATGAGATTACGCACATCCTGAGACATGGCCGTGGCACTATGAGTCTCGTGTCAGCAGCTCGAAAGACGAGATCACGCACCATCTGAGAGTGGAACATGGCCATGGCGCTGTCAGCATCGCGTCAGCAGCTCGAAAGGCGAGATCACGCACAAGCTGAGAGTGGGACATGGTCGTAGCATTGTCAGTGTTATGTCAGCAGTTCGAAAGACGAGATGACACACTTTCTGAGAGCGAGATATGGCCGTGGCACTGTCAGCGTCGTGTCACCAACTCGAAAGGTCATATCACGCACAGCCTGAGAGCGGGACATGACCATGGCAATATCAGCGTCGTGTCAGCAGCTCGAAAGACGAGATCACGCACAATCTGAGAGCGGGACATGACCATAGCACTATCAGCGTCGTCTAAGCAGCTCGAAAGACGAGATCACGCACTGCCTGAGAGCGGGACACGGCCATAGCACTGTCAGCGTCATCTAAGCAACTCGAAAGACAAGATCACGCACATCCTGAGAGGGGGACATGGCCGTGGCACTGTCAGCATCGTCTAAGCAGCTCGACAGGCGAGATCACGCACATCCTGAGAGGGGGACATGGCCATGGCACTCTCAGCATCGTCTAAAGCAGCTCGAAATACGGGATCACGCACATCCTGTGAGCGGGACATGGTCATGGCACTGTCAGCATCGTCTAAGCAGCTCGACAGACGAGATCACGCACTCTCTGAGAGCGGGACATGGCCATAGCACTATCAGCATCGTGTCAACAGCTCGAAAGACGAGATTACGCACTATCTAAGAGTGGGACATGGCCGTGGCATTGTCAGCATAGTGTCAGCAACTCGAAAGACGAGATCACGCACATGCTGAGAGCGGGACATGGTCATAGCACTATCAGCGTCGTGTCAGCAACTTGAAAGATGAGATCACGTACATACTGAGAGCGAATCATGGCCGTGGCACTGTCAGCGTCGTATTAGCAGCTCGAAAGACGAGATCACGCACAGCCTGAGTATGCGACATGGCCGTGGCACTGTCAGCGTCGTCTAAGCCGCTCGAAAGACGAGATCACGAACCCTCTGGGAGCGGGACATGACCGTGACACTGTCAGCATTGTGTGAGCAGGTCGAAAGGCGAGATCACGCACAGGCTGAGAACGGCAGATCCGCAGATTGTTTCAGTTATACTTGCTTCCGTAACTTTCATAACACACGCACGATTTCCCGAACGTCAAAATGGGTAATCAATGGCATGGCTGCAATCGCCTGTCTACTACCAAGCCTGGTGGATGTGACCGAGATCTGATATCGTCGTTTGCATTCTCGACTTTCAGTAGTTAGGCGCCATCATGACAGAGAAGAAGGTAATACAAACCAGGAAACAGTCCACCCTTGGTGCATGCCCTCGATCCCAATAGACTGTAGTGAGTAATTCAAAGCGCCACAAGAATGACACCGGTATGGTGCAGACGATGATGCCATATCCACTTGAAAGATTACCCTCATTACAATCTTCATCCCCGCCTCGATTTGTAGCCATCGATCATGCTGACTTTCCAATGTGGTCACTTGCGTCCCCATGTCGATGCACAAGTTGTAAAGCCCTTGTTCCATATACTGTCTCTGAATCCGAGTTTCGTTCGTGTTGCTCACAAACCAGGTTTCGAGCAGCTTCTTGAGTTGCTGAAGAGAATTTGATGAGTAAACTCTGGTCAGACACTACAGAAACGAACCTCGTATGAGGTGCCGAAGTCCACCGGTATGAGGCGTTCGCGCCCTGTTGCATCTACCAATGTGAAGCATCCTGGCGTAAATGTCCCAGGCTGCATTGCAGTTGGTCCCCGAAATTGTTGCACCAGGATGTCCCGCGTTTCGACCACAACATTTTGCATCTGCATTTGTGCCGACAACTAGCCAAGCGGAGGAGTCAGTGGATGTAAACAATATGTAGAAAGTAGAACACAACCGAATACTCCTGTAGATATTGATCGAGGTCACTCGAACAACTGGTGATAGCTTGCGTGACAGATTGATATACAAGAAATCGTTTGCTCAATCTTGTCAGTTGTTCTGAGGTGGCTTCCAGTACACTGATGTGTGACCCAATGTCGGATAAATCTAAGCACGCATGAACAAGGCGTATACCTGATCAAGGCATCTCTCCGAAGCTGTTCGAGATGATCTCGCGCAGTTGGCGCATTGCACAGATGTTGGCATAATCTGTATAGTCGCATTTTGAGGCTAGCGATAGCCGCCTTATTCTGAGTATGCCTCTGTGATGACCGTCGAAATCAAGAAAGGTCTTCGCCGTCAAATAATCTCTCACATTTATCGCTTGAAGGGTTGCTAACAATCCGTTGATAGCAGCTTGTATAGGACCACCAGCAAGTGGAATTGGCCCTGCCATGGCTTGTAGCACGGATAAAGAGAGCTGAACTGCGTCAGAAGTTCCTCGAGTGGGGACTTGGAGACCTGATTCTCTGCGCGCAGAAACAGCATGGGCTGGCGATGAATCAGAAGCGAGTGCTGGTGAAGGGAAGGCATTAGAGATGCCTGCAGGGATGGAGTCGTCGCGTCTGTTCTTTGTGAAACGCTTGAGACGAACTGCGATCACCTTGCCAAATGAAAAGGGCATCTCGATGAAACGATAAGGTCGCAAGGAAGGTCAGAGACTGTAGAAGATGTAGCTGGGAGAGAAGGAAAAAAGGCTGTTGGTGCCCAACTACGACTTATACGTGGGGGTTGGGCGGGGCAACAGCCTCAGTCGCGGACAAGCAAACTCGACACATCTGGCTGGACACATTCAAAGACTGATTTTTCCTGCCTGCACAAAGCCGTGAACCTATTTTTAGTGCAGAATACGTTGATTAGGAACCAAATCAGCTGATTTGCACGGATCAGACTTTCGAAGAACTGTCATTTACAGCAGGTTGCCCTGATGCTACAAAGTCCATGTCAATTTGAGAACAAATACGTTTTCGAACTAAAACACCATGCGGCGATAGAAGAGGTCGTGCTGCATGCCGAAGAAGAGCTGTGTTAGATCCATTCAGATCTGCCATTCATCAAAATCGGGTTAGTTAGAACATAGGAACTCCTTCATCATGCATAACTTCGCTGATCTCCTGACGACGCTGGTGGAGAGTACGGGAGGCATGGGAGTGACTGTCTGATGGGGGCTATGGGCCTTAGGCACGACACTAACCAACTGCTTATGCATAGCAACGACAATCGATTAGACGCCTCGCGTCAGACATAGAAGGGATGATCTTACACTAGCCAATCAACCGTCCTCCCAGGGCATCTGCAAGTGTCCCGGAGCCCACCTATCACCCCACATCATTCGTTTGTGGTAGGCTTTCCTCAGCTCTCTAAATTCTCTAATGAATTCATCCACATCTGAGGCATCATCACCCGCGGCGCGCGAAGGAGAAGATCGTACAAATGACGATGCGAGAGCCTCTGAGGCATCGTCTTGCGCAGTAGTCACATGACGATGGGGAAGTAACAGAAACTGAAGGGTCAAAACGCTGCAGGATTATCCCCGAGTCATATGTCCCATTTGGTGACGTACTTGATAAACCTCCCACTGTTCGCGCTCGACATCTTTCCAGCGAGACGTGTGTTGGAGTTCGTGGTCACATGACGAGCTTGACGCTACTATACAGTTGTGGCTGAACCTTATTTCGTCGGTTTATCTTTAGCGTATCTACTGTTTTGTATACTTTACGCGTTTGCAACGGATTCCCTGTAAACCTGAGTTGGTCTTACTTCGGAAGCACGCGCCTGAGACTTGCGGAAACTCAATAACCTGAGGCAAGGAATGGAAAATGCTTTGGAAGTGCGTGGAGTCATTGTCCAGGTATTGATACTCTATTACGTAGCGAGGTACGAGCGAAGGAATACAGTTAGGTCTTCGAGCGAACGGCAAACGTGGCATAGCACCTCTTGTTCTCGTGCCGTGACTACCGTTCGTCGCGTGTACAACGCCGTGCTCAAATGGTGCTCGTCTTTTCTTTTCCCCACCCTGCTCTCTCTCTCTCTCTCTCTCTCTCTCTTCGCAGTATACGATTCGACGCCTCGCTCTCCGTTTCACTCACTCACACAAGGGGCCTTGAGACCGCAGATAGCCTGTGCAACCAGGCGGCCCACCCACCCCGCAGCTCACTTCTCGGTTAGGACTTGCGCCTCGGGGCCGGGAAGCGCTACGCGCTTTCGCCCAAAACCCATCGAAACATCTGAAGTTCTCTCCCAGTCACTCCCTAATAGATTTTCCGCAACGTCTCTTAATTCAGCGCCGATCATATGTCACGTCAAAGTGAACCTCAAATATTGATATCGGTTTCGACAACTGGCCCGTTCCAACGGAGTGAGCGGGGCTCGGTCATCATTAATGTACGTGGTTGACAGTAGGTAACTTGGAGGGCACGACTTGCGGGCATCTCTTCAAGTCTTGAGTTATTAAGTACAAGTGGCTCCATGGAAGTAGTATTGAAATGGGTGAGAGGTGCGTTTCCAGTTTCATATTGAAGCCTGTCACGTATTTAAGTCAGATTCAGAGGTGATAGAGAGGCACTAAAAGCCGAGCTCTAGAGCCATGATGCGCAGCTACCCATAGTCATAGACCCAGTGTTCAATGTACCTGCAGATAGTAGTACCCGATCACGAACCGTGTCAGGCCTTAGTACAAGACCTGTTACCACGCAAAGGCGTTAATAGAATGCAAGGTGTGTGTTGTTGCTTCTCATCTCCGTCGAATCCCATCTTATTTCAATGCCACCAAAGTTCGGGGAAAGTGCTTAATCAGTCCAGACCCCCTTCTCTTGGCTCCAAGCGTCAAGTCTGCGCATCACCTTCTCATCCTGACCGGTCTAAATGATACGCCACATCCTCAAGCTCTTCTCCCCCATACACAAAACCCTTCGCCTACAAATCTCCAGAGTCTGATAGGCTGGAATCACTACCGTCTGTTCTACACCAATTCGACACCCCTCCTATCATTATTCACTCCTGCCATATAAGATCAGTCACAATCCGTTCTTGATGCGCGACAAAGCCAACGGGACGAACACTGACAATAAGTCACCAGAGCAACCCAAGGACGGCGGATTTCCACCGCTTCC
The DNA here is from genome assembly GCA_001658105.1 of Rhizopogon vinicolor AM-OR11-026. Taxonomy (NCBI): domain Eukaryota; kingdom Fungi; phylum Basidiomycota; class Agaricomycetes; order Boletales; family Rhizopogonaceae; genus Rhizopogon; species Rhizopogon vinicolor. Next base: position 107,007 of record KV448148.1, on the reverse strand, counting down.
TCCTCGAAAACCAGCACCTTCGTTTCCCAGAAACGTCGCATATTATCAGTGCAGCCTCCCTTTTTTCTAAGCGTACCCGTTTCATCACTATAGTATGCTCCTCATCATGATATTAAACTAAGTGATGTTACAACTCCCCTGATCAAACTGTCCTTGGAGGCCAGCCAGAACATGAAGTGTGTTGAAGAACAACTCGATCGTGAGCGTATTCTGCAGGTGCTCAAACGACATCATTATGTTCGTCTGCAAGTAACGGGATGGACAGCCTAAATCCCACAAAGCAACTCCAAATTTAGTTTGAGAACAATAGTCTTCTGACCTCGTGAATATAAAGCGTTTTCGAACTACAGCACTATGAGGCGACAGAAGAAGTCGTGCTGCATGCCGAAAAGGAGCTGTGTTGGATCCATTCAGATCTGCCATTCATCAAAATAGGATCTTTTGAGTTAGTCAGAACCATGGGAAGTCCTTCATCATGCGCAACTTCGCTTATCTCCTAACGACACTGGTGGAGAGTGCGGGAGACACGGGTGTGATTGTCGGATGGGGGCCATGGGCCTGAGGCGCGACATTTGGGTCCTTGGCTTGGGTATTCTTAGGGCTCTGCCGGTGGCCATCTGTAATGGAGATCGACTAGATGAAGAGGGCGAGAGCTTGCAGTCAAAGGGGAGTGTTGGAGAGTACGAAAAACTATCAGCCAAACTTCAGAATTACAATCAAAGAACAATGGAATCGTGTGCGCTTAGAACAGCTCAGGAAATGATATTTGCGGCTTAAACCTCGGCCTTTAGTGCACCACAAGGGACAGATCGCCCGTGCAATACGGATCCCACAGAGCAGAGAATGCAAGGATAGTAGTATAACCAATGTGCGCCCTGAACCAACTGCTTCTGCATAGAAACGACAACCGATTAGACGACTCGCGTCAGACATAGAAGGGGAAAACCTTACACTAGCCAATCAACCGTCCTCCCAGGACACCTGTCCCGAAGCCCACCTATCACCCCACATCATTCGTTTGTGGTAGACTTTCCGCAGCTCTCTAAATTCTCTAATGAATTCATCTACATCCGAGGCATCATTACCCGCGGCGCGCGGGGGAGATGACTGTACAAATGACGATGCGAGAGCCTCTGAGGCATCGTCTTGTGCGGTAGTAGCATGGCGAAGGCGAAGTAACAGAAATTGGGGATCAAACCGCTGCAGGAGTATCAGATGCTAGTCCCTAGTCATATGTCTCATTTAGTGACGTACTTGATAGATCTCCCGCTGTTCACGCTCGACATCTTTCCAGCGAGACTCTAAAGACTTGGCTTCATCAAAGGCTTCCTTAGTTTCTGTTCGCAATAAATATAGTCGGTCCTGGAGCGATAAGTTTGTTCCTAAGGCGAGATGTTCAGCGTGTTGCGTACCAACGGATGAGTATGACTTACGAGCGATTGCTTCGTTTGCCATGCCTAGCTCGGCCTGGGCTTGATATAATTCCTTGACCTGAGGCAAGGAATGGAATATGCTTTGGAAGTACGTGGGGTCATTGAGGATGTCTTCGAGATCCTCTCGTCTGTCACGGTGGGAGATGAATGAGCAAGAAATCCGGGTTCATGTATGATACACACGTAAGGTGGGCTAGCTCGGGAAATTCATTCATCAAAGGTGTCGCAGCCATAAATGACGCGCGCAAGTCTTTGAAGATCAAGTGGTCATGTAAAGTAGAGATCGAGTGACGGCTCAGGAGGATGTGAACAACTTTGAGCCTTTTCCTTTTTCAGCCTCCATGTCCATCGTCCTCCCTGGCGAGTACGTCCCAGCCCAGCACGTGAACCTCAAGCTTGGTCCCGGCCTCCTTCAGTTATCGAGCGGTACACAACAGGCGAAATCAGCTCCTGTGATATCTACTCGCTCGGGCATCCTCAACCACTCAGCTAACAAGAGCAAGTGGTGGGTGGAGGGCAATTCAAGAAGAGTGCGCTCGACTCTGTAGCAATTAACCTCAGTCTAAATAACTCTTCCAGTATGTTCCAGCGTCCCAGGAAAGTGTGATCGGTGTGGTCACTGGAAGGAGTGGTGAGGGATGGCGTGTCGATATCGGTTCTGCACATCCTGCTTCACTAGATGGTTTGGCATTTGAAGGTGCAACAAAGAGAAATAAGCCGAGTCTCAAGGTGCCGTGATATTACTTTGAGACCCAGTGTCAATATACAGCGTACTAATGCATCAACCAGGTTGGTTCGCTCGTTTATGCCCGGGTTTCCTTGGCCCACAAAGATATGGAGCCCGAACTCGAGTGCTTCGACGCCCAAACTCACAAGGCTGAAGGATTTGGTGAGCTAAAGGATGGCTTCGTGTTTCAATGCAGTTTGCAGATGAGCCGACTGTATGCTGGATTTTTGCTGCTGTTTCCCTTATGTTCATCTATTTATCATTCAGATTACTTGACCCGAAACATTTTCTCCTGCCATTGCTCGGATCACGTTTCCCTCTGGAAGCGGCAGTGGGAGTGAATGGAAAAGTGTGGGTCAGCACAAAAGAGACAAAACATACAATCGCAATTGTGCGGTGTATTGAGGTGGTCGATCCAGATGGCGGTGGGATGGACGAAGTGGATGTAAAGAAGTTCCTTAGTAAATTGGATATATAAATGTTACATTTCTCAGTTTCTTTAATCTCGCGAGATGTCTGTTACACAGGTAATGGCAGTAAAACGCATTGTACAGCTAACCAGAATATACATAGTCACACACCAGTGACTCTTGACTCAGTCATCATCCGCTATCCTTGCACGTTTCGTTGGCCGTCTTCCTGTACCAGTGCTCTGGGAGTCTTCGTCACTGACGGTCCCTGCGCTTCGTCGCATTGCGCGTTTGCGTCGCTGATATTCTCTGTCGCGGTTCTTTTTCTGCTGTGCAGCAGTTAACTCTTGCGTGCGCGGAGCTGGAGGCACGACGACAGTAGTCAGCCCGGGTGTTGTTTGAAGCCTCATATCATCAGGGACAGGTGTTGACTCCTCGCCATCCCCCAGAAGATCCAAGGACTGAGGAAAGACGAGATACTCCAATGAGAGATTTAGTCACTATCGAATTACTTGGACATACCTTCTGCCATGTCCCACTACTCGTTGAGAACCAGCGGTCACCATCTCCAATTTCATGCTTTCTACGAGAAGCAGCGCCCTGGGTAGGTTTAAGATATCCGTCGAATCCATGTATGATATTACCCGTAGTGGCAGTTTCTGCGAGGTAAGCCGATTCGAGGGTATGTATCAGGACTTCAGTTTGTGCCTATAGAATGTAGTATGAATAGGCAATCTGACAATGGGTGCGCTTGTGATAGGGTCAAAAGTGAACGTACGAGTTGCCTGTCTGCTGCTCTTTTCTTCTGAATCATCCTTACAAGTTCTTCTTTCACCTTCTCATACCGTGCCTTCTCCTCCGCGGTTGGAGGAACATCTTTGCTCGCCATGGCAAGAACGTCTGCCAGTGAACTGATTAGAGACTAACTATCATGCACGGCAGATAATTATCCTGGTACTTAGCAGTGTAGCTAATACGCGGTGTTTGGACAGTGTGTGTTTCAATTTCCCTTTTGGGAGGAGTTACGCGTCTTAGACTGCAACGCCTTCGATTCCATCTACTCATCACCATGTCCTCAGCTCCTGAGCCTCCGTCAGACCCCCCCGCAGGCAACAACACACAGAAGACAGACGTGTCCCCGCAGCCAGCAACTTCTCCTCCAGCAGGTCAAGATGGCGCTGCAATGGACACAACGCCAGATCAACCGCCGGAAGAAACTTGGGATGACATTCCAGAGGAGATAAAGGCTTTGACAACAGAGGAGATTCTGACCAGAATACGGCTGATTGATAATGATATCAAGGTGCGTGTTTTGTATTTTACGAAATCAATTATTAACTTCTACCGGGCAACAGGTCATGAAGTCAGACACGCTACGATTACAACACGAGCAAAGCGTAATGAAGGAGAAGATACGCGACAACGGAGAGAAAATAAAGCAAAATAAAGTCTTGCCGTATCTTGTTGGAAACGTCGTGGAGGTACGCGCCACCAGGTTAGACGGTCAAATGTGGTCATTCATCCTACTATAGATTTTGGACGTTGATCCCGAGGCAGAAGACGATGGGGCAAACCGTGACCTGGACTCAATGCGCAAGGGCAAATGTGCTGTCGTGAAGACGTCCACTCGACAAACCGTTTTCCTCCCACTTATTGGACTCGTACCTGCCGACCAATTGAGACCTTCCGATCTCGTTGGCGTTAACAAAGACTCTTATCTCATCCTTGACAAGCTTCCTACGGAATATGATTCACGTGTCAAGGCAATGGAAGTTGACGAACGTCCGACAGAAACCTACACTGATATTGGTGGTCTGGAGAAGCAAATTGAGGAGCTGGTCGAAGCCATCGTTCTACCAATGGAGCAGGCGGACAAATTCAAGACATTAGGCATTAAACCACCGAAAGGTTGTCTTATGTACGGACCGCCAGGTGTGTGTGTTTCCTCTTCATGCGCACCTCTGGTTATATCTCTCATAGGTACTGGCAAAACCCTCCTTGCCCGTGCATGTGCTGCGCAAACGAAGGCTTGTTATCTCAAGCTTGCCGGTCCTTCACTTGTCCAGATGTTCATCGGTGATGGTGCCAAGCTTGTTCGTGATGCGTTCGAACTCGCGAAGGAGAAAGCACCTGCAATCATCTTCATTGACGAACTGGACGCTATTGGCACAAAGCGTTTCGACTCGGAAAAGAGCGGTGACCGTGAAGTGCAGCGAACGATGTTGGAATTGTTGAACCAACTTGACGGTTTCTCGAGTGACCAGCGAATCAAGGTGATACAGTCACCCTTGACTCGACTCTAGCTGTATTTACTCAATCTTTTCCCCCCAGGTCATTGCAGCAACTAACCGGATTGATATCCTTGACCCCGCCCTTCTCCGTTCAGGCCGTTTGGATCGGAAAATAGAGTTCCCACTACCGAACGAGACCGCTCGTGCCCGTATTCTCGAAATCCACTCACGGAAGATGACTGTTAGCCCGGACGTGAACTTTGAAGAGTTGGCGCGTAGCACGGATGAGTTCAATGGTGCCCAGTTGAAGGCGACTTGTGTGGAAGCAGGTATGATTGCTCTGCGTGAGGGTGCTACCAAGCTTGGCCATGAACATTTCCTAAGTGGGATCGCTGAGGGTGAGTAGCTTACTTCGTATTTCGGATAGCGTGCTAACGGTGTCGTCATACAGTGCAAAGCAAGAAGAAGAATAACTTGATGTACTTCGCATAGGTCGACGTAGTTGTATCGTGTGTAGACTCGATATTTGCATTGATTTCTCACTATCATCTCCGTTACAAGGGGGTGAGTGTTCCCGGACTCCCTTGTAATATTGTTTTTCTCACTAGTTGATGACTGCTGATGTTAATGTTGCTTATCCCTGAACTCCTTACTCAATATCATTTGATATACAGATGGAAATCCTTCAACTCGTTTTTTACACCATGGCGGTCATACTGGTACTTAATTTGGTTGGCAGTCAGAGGAGGAATATGTGCGCAGGCATGCATCACGGTTCTGCAGCTGGACTCGACATAACAAGCCCCTTTCCCGCCCCTTTCCCGTCACAACTCCATGCCAGCCTTTGCGAATCCCCAACCTGACTCTGGAGAATGCTCAAAATGCCAGCAACATTTGAGTGAGCATCAGAATACCACTGATGCAAGTCTAAGTTGTGAACTGCCTCAAGAACTCGGAAATTCGACCTTCGCGGACACCAGTGCTAGTGCTGAGGGTGTCGCGCTTCACCTAAACACTGTTTCCCGGATCGCGAAACAAGGAGGGAGACTGATTAAAGTCGGTCGATGATTCCGTGATCATGCACGAACTTGGAAAATGATCCAATTTAACCTAGCTAGTGTAAGTAGAGAGCGTCCCCGTCGGCAAGGACAGATTCAGAGATGGAAAGGATCTTCATGATCATCTAATTGACTTGGACCTTCTCGACGGATGGTGCGAAGCTCTGGGATTCGCAGCCGATGCAGTTAGTGCTCGATCGATAGCCTGTAGAAGTAGTAGAAGCCTAAGAAAAAGAAAGACCGTTTTGCTATTGATCGAGAAGATGTTCTCCACTACTATCACTAGCAAAAATAACTTATCGCTATCATAACATATATATGCAGGGCAAAATGATCATCAATTGATAGCACGCTGAGGAAGACCATGGCAAAGAGGTGGTCAGGACATAGGTCGGCCGAGCGAAGCTTCGTCTCCCCCAGGCGGACACTAATAAGTTCTGTATTAGGAGCCCGTGCCAGTCTAGGGCCTTAACGATACTTGTTAAAACGGAAAGTTCCAAAGGTGTGACACTACTCATGATCAGGAGGTTATTGACAACGATGAGCGATACATATGGTCCTTCCAAATGATATTATAACTACGATAGCGCGAGAGTAATGTATGTAAACTAGATTGTCCCAATGAGTTGTATATATGGGATCATAAAAGGTCGTCGATGGGATGCCGCTCCTACATTACTATTCTATTACCCGCCAATAACATATCACGAGGCATCTACTTCTTGCTTAATGCTTGTAGTTGGACATATTCGTAGTAGTCGCCCTTCAGTGAAAGGAGCTCGTCGTGAGTACCCGCTTCGCTGACACGTCCTTCCTTGAGGAAATATCTAAGGAAAGAAAATATCAGTATAATCATTCCTGGAACGCCAACAATGGCTCCTCACATGCAGTTAGCATTTTGAATCGTCGACAGACGGTGTGCTATTGCGATCGTCGTGCGACCCTTCGCGGCTTGATCAAGAGCCTCTTGCACAACTTTCTCAGAGTTCGAGTCCAACGCCGAGGTAGCCTCGTCTAATAGAAGAACCTTGGGATTACGAAGTAGGGCGCGGGCGATTGCGATACGCTCTAGACGGGAGTGAGTACCTCAAAGACGAAACGAAAACTCAAGTGACGTACGCTTCTGGCCACCAGAGAGCTGCGACCCTTTCCCACCAACCTCAGTATCAAAGCCACTGATTGCCACCTTAGTACAGTCTGGTTCAAACGGAAACGGGAGACATACCTTGGAAGTGACCGAATGAAATCCAGAATATTGGCATTTCGGCACGCGGCCTCAATTTCCTCTTGGGTAACCTCAGATTCTGGCTTAACGGCACCTAACAGAATGTTGAAGCGAACAGTTCCGGCGTAGAGTGTCTAAACGGCGAATTGGGCGATTAGGCACAAGTGAGAAGACCATATCCCATCTACTTACGGGTTCCTGAGACACAAGGGCTATCTGCTTCCTGTAGTCCTCAATGTTGAACTCATTGATGGGTTCATCATCGAGCAGAACCTGGCCGTCCAATGGATCGTAGAATCGCTCGATCAATTGGATACTGCAGCACTACATGAGAGAACTGAAGGGTGAAGAGGAAGTTGGAACTTACACCGTGCTCTTACCACATCCACTGGCACCAACCAAAGCGACATAAGTACCGGGCTCCACTATGAGCGATAGACCGCGGAGGACACGGACGCCAGGACGAGTGGGGTAACGGAAATGGATGTTCTCGAAGCGAATGTGTCCTCTGACGGTTTGGCCAGATAGACTCTTGCCCTCAGTCGACTCCGCATCAATCTCTGGGACTGCGTCGAGGAGTTTGATGATTGCGCCACCAGCACCCTTTGCGGATGAGATATCAGGCACAAAGGCGAAGACATTCCCTGCTTGGATTGCTCCAAAGGTTGTGCTCTGCACGTTGCACGTCAATAAACGGATTGGACGAGGTGTCTTTTCGACTTACCATGAGTGCAATGAAGAAATTCTCGACGGAGAGTTCGAGCTGCGAGACAAGCGTCGACCCGTACCAGAAAATTAAGGAAATGACGAAGAAGGACATGGATTGAGAGAGGGAATACAGTAAGTTACTCCACAACGCCGTGCGATTCGATTTTTGCAGTGGCTCTTCCAAGCTTCTGCTGTAGAGCTCCAGACAATCTTCCTCGCGCGTCAGCGATGCGACTGTACGGATGGCTGCGGTAGCTTCGCAAGCAAGCTGTGCAGAGGATTCATGTGCCGCCTTGTTCTTCTGATCCTTCAGGACCACCACTCGCTATAGACAAACGCGTCAACCTTGACGCGTACACAGGAAATATAATAATACGTACCAAACGAATATAGCCCGCAGACACAAGGACAGGAATACATGCTGTATGAGAACATAAGCATAAAAAAAGACCTCCTTCAAGTGACAACACACCTATTCCGACCAGTGCGGGCTTCCATGCATAGCATAATCCAATCACCGACCCGGCAATGAGAGTAGTGATTGCCTGTACGATTCTGCTTGACCGTAAGAATCACATCGAACCAGAATGATGGACGAACTTACGCTCCGAGAGTGATACCAGCCAGACCACTTATCTTCTGTGGGTTATCGCTCAGATTTGAGGTCAATGCACCAGTCTACAAAAGCCATCAATAAATGGGGTAGATATTTTCCAGTACAAGGACTTACGCTGTTCTCCTCCTTGTCAAAGTACTCAACTGGAAAGGCATGAGGTAGATAAAAGAATTAAGAGTGAATTACTTACTGTCTTGGCGAAGGATGGCCTTGAAGCATAGTGACCGTATTTTAGCCGTCAAAATCGCTGCACATGATGCGTAGTAGAAGTTTTGCAAACCGATAGTTATTGCAGATAAAATAGCGATGATGAAGAACCTGCTCAGAGTTTTAGTGGGTGCTCCGTATACACGTATAAGCACAAACCATAGGGCGTTGCGGTCACCTTCGGAACGTCTCTGAGCGTTGGTAGGCGCAGAGAATCCAGCAATCGCTTGACCTGTGAGGGATGTCAACATCCAACTCATACGCAATGAATGAAGACCGCTCACCATACACGATACCGAAAACAGGATAAACAGCACCAGTACCTGATCACCCAGCGTGTCAGATAATAGTAAGACACTGATGAAACAACGTACACATTGCAAAGAAAGTACCGATCGCATAGCGGGAAAGTCCTTCCGGGTAAAGACCTCCCACACGTCTGAATAAGTAGAATAGACTGTAGTCATCTTCGTTGACTTCGGCCTTTGCTTTCTCCTCATTGCGCTTGTTTACGACGTCACTGGTAACCGATTGGCTAGTGTTCCTGCGGCCAAGGGGAACCTCCTCCCGAACATTCTTCTCGAAATCCTCTTCACTGCCAGCTGTTGTTGATTCCTCGCCATCTTGGCCTTCACGGCGCTCACGCAGCCTTTGTGCCTGGACAAGGCGCGAGTATGCACCATTCTCATCCGCCAATAGTTCCTTGTGGGTACCTTGCTCCAGAACGAGACCCTCACCCATGACAAAAATCCTGTCAGCATCTTTGATGGTAGAGAGCCGGTGGGCGATGGTGATTGTGGTACGCCCGGCAGAAGCCTTGTCCAATGCATCCTGGACGATGCCCTCGGATTGCGTATCAAGCGCACTGGTGGCCTCGTCAAGAAGGAGGATACGGGGATCGGAGACGATGGCACGAGCGATAGCTACACGCTGCTTCTGCCCACCTGACAACAAGAAGCCACGTTCGCCAACCAGCGTATCATATCCTTGCGGTAGTTTGCTGATGAAGCCGTCGGCATTCGATTTGATACACGCCTCTTTGATCAATTTGAATTTCTCCTCCTCAGAAGCCTTCTCAGACGGGGTACCAATGAGGCCGTGTGCAACATTCCCTGCGATCGTGGTTGCAAAAAGTGTGGGTTCTTGGGAAACGAGACCGATCTGAGATCTCAGCCATTTTATGTTCAACTCCCGCAAATCAACACCGTCAAGCTTGACGGCGCCACTCAAGGGATCATAGAAACGCTCGATAAGTGAGACAATAGTTGACTTTCCTGAACCAGACGCTCCGACCAGTGCAGCGGTCTTTCCAGCAGGGAAATTAATGCTGAGGCCCCTGAGAATGGGTACATCGGGGCGGGAGGGGTAACTGAATTTAACGTCCTCGAGGGTGATCTCGCCAATGACCTTTTCAGGTTTCAGACCTCCCGGGTTAGCGGAGTCAATTTCCGGAACGCGCTCGATCGTAGCGAACAGTTTAGCAGCGGCGCCACGTCCGTGGGTGATTGCTAAAATTAAGATCAGAAAGCGGAACAAACTTGGGAGGAAACTAAACTCACCTTGCATCTCGGGTGCAAGCATGGCCAATGAGAACGAACCAATTAAGATAGCCAAAAAGACGTTCACCACTTGCCCAGCATTAGCTATATTTACATGTCAACAATTCTTCCATTGTTCGAAGAATTGGGGACTTACCATGCCCCTCATTAATGAGGGTAGTGCCAAAGTCGAACGCGAGAGCATAAGCGCTGTAAATGATAAAGAAGAAGGCTGCCAGACCTCCACCATGCCAAATGGCGGCCTTGGAGTTAACCATGAGGGAACCTTCGACGTGCCTGTCATACAGGTGGGATAGGAATTTCTGAGCTCCGAAAGCCTGAGCAGTTCTGACAGTGGAGATGACCTCTTCAGCAAGGGTTCCTCCATCGGCGACATGCTTGAGAGACATTCTGTATTAATCCACGTTGATGGGACATTCGTTACCTGGGAAGGAGGAAACACTTACTGCATATACTTGGAGACGAATTTGTTCATGATAGCTCCTGTTATGCCAATGCACGGAAGGATCGATGACATCGCTAAAGCAAGACGCCAGGATCGGATATATGCGAGAACAAAACCGGTAAGGAATGCGCAAATGAAATTTATGACGAGAGCGACTTTTTCGGACATCCCCTGTTGCACCAAATCTATTTGCTGTATATCAACAAAGGCAGGACAAAGACTTGTGAGGCTTAACTGACGGGTATCAGTTTGGATACGGGTGGCAACTTCTCCAGCTCCGACATTATCGAAGTAAGCGATATCTTGACGGAGGACTGCCTGAAGATAGTGTTCTCGTATTCTTTTCGCATTAACCTCGCCGGTGTAAACCCAAATAGTCATATACGCATATGTGCATACAAACATGCCGACGCCTTTGTATATAATTAATAGAGGTATAATGAAACGACAAGAAGCTCACCGATGTAGGTCAGATAGGAAGCATCCAGTGCGGCATTTTGACGGAAGCCTGCTGCAGCGGTATCCAGAAGCTGTGTAGCTTCGGCAATGGCAGTGGCATTTCCGCTTGACAAGGCCGAATAATAACTGGTCTCTGCTAAATCAAAGGAGACGAAATCTTCAGTTAAATTACCGAATAGCAGACTCATGAGAGGCTGATGGTTCATACATCAGCGGAATGACTTCACGATTGATAATGAGACTCACCTGAGCTGCGCCAGCAGCAACAGCACTGATTGCGCCAATAATGTCAATTGAAATCTCGAACGAAGTTGAGTAACTGCTGGAGTTCAGACTGAGGGATCCAGGTGACAGTGAAAAGGACAAACCGGAATAAAGAAAAGAAGGAGACGGGGGGGACTACTGCTGACTTGTCCACAGTGACTTCAACATCTCCATCCTTCTCGGCCACTACAGAGGAATGTTTCTTATTGGAGAAAAAACGGCGTTTCGAGCTTTTGGACTTGATTTGTGATGTCTGAGAGTCCTGAGAAGGAGGGCGCTTTTCGTTGGAGGCGGATAAGTGACCGTCCGACATGGCTGGTAGAGACAACGGGAAATATGCTCGATGTCTTTAACGGTCTTAAGTGGGATCGCAAGGGACCGCAGGGACCGCGGCGCAGAAGATAGATGACAGCCTGAGACACAGAGAAAGCAGGTATAGAACTTATAGGGTACTTGTATGCCGTGAGTCAGTTCACGTTCATTGAGGTTTAGTCATCCCAGGTTAGTCAGTCAATGGCTTCCGGCGTCTGGTTTGATGCCGACGGGTAGGTTTTGACTAGGACTGACTCCGCGTGCTTGCGTCACTGCCTGGCCGCTGGTACTGCGCTACATCACTCTGGGGCGTCTGTTTGTATTGTTTAATGATAAGCAAATTACGACATCCCGTCGGCCTCGTTTAGAGAACTTTTGATTGGTGGAATTTCCAAAAGTCACGGGAGTGTCATTATCGATTTGTCTCTCGGATAATCTTCCCGGAAGTGCATTAACTATATATATGCAGTTCTCATACATTGAGCAGTGTGCTCGAATGATCACAGTGACTAGGATGTCGCTCAAACTAGCTAAATACATACCGACGGTTTGAATCTCGTGTCGCCTTTCCAGTGAGACTCATTTAACATGGCAGATACTTCTCGAGTATCCATGGAAATATATTCTATAGTTTGTCTACAGCTCCTGGACAAAATTCTCATGTGTTAGCGATGTCGCGGCGCGGGAACGCTTGCACAACTATGAATGTTGCATATTCCAACACGACGACGAAGTTTTCACAAATTGCAATCATAACCCCTTACAGCCGTTATTATGCGACAGGCACCCAAGTTGATCTGTGGTAAAGGTATCAGACATGAGAGCCATATTGAAAAAATTTGTCCTTTCTCCCCGTCATACTGAATTTCATTCTCGCTGTCCCGACTTCAACTCTCTGGACGATGCTAGAACAACAACAGTATTGTTTCTCAGTCAATTCACGCTCGCCGAAGAGGAACGAGATCCCGTCGGGTCACAAACCACATCATGGCTGGAGAAAAATACGTGCAGCCGGCTCATGTTCGAAGCCCCTAATTCATCCGTCGCTGACGGACCCGTCAGCGTTCCATGGAGTCATTCGGTTCGGTTCCTGTCAAATTCTTGCTAACAGAGCAACACGAGCGCATCTTTTGTGTCTTACATAGCGTTTTTGAAATGGTTTGGTTCAGCTCAGAAATAAGGAAGGTGGATACTTAAGTATTAGCATCTAACCGGTAACTTACATATATACAGATAATGACTCAGGCGAATACCGATACGAGGACACGTAATTAACCGCAATTCAATTCAAATGGACCGGGATATCCTCCTTTGGACTGTGTTGGCCTTTCTGTGGCTAAACTTTCGAATGAAAGGCGTCTCGAAGGCAACAGACTCCTACTGCCGGAGATGACACTAGATTCCAAGACTGATGAACACGCCCCAAGAGGACTAGCTGCTGTGCTTGCGCCAAGCCGTGAATCGCGATCGAATACCGCATGCCTCATTGTAACTGTGTCTTGGCACATGAATTATAAGTAGCCTTCCGTCGGAGAAAGTGTTTGGCAACAGGTAAGAAGATCATCGAGGCATCTCCTATGACACACAAACACCCCCTTCGATAGGCCATGAGTTCCCCAGTTGAATGGAGCCACCGGCAGGTGAGCATCGCCTTTGTAAAAAGTCTCCCCGATTCATCCTTGAACCGGAACTTGTTCAATTAATAGGAACCTTCCTTCTTTGTTGTGAGAGATTGAGACGAGACCCAATGCCAAAAAGAGGGATCGTCTTAATTATCGAAGACATAGCTGGAGTCCGGTAAGCAGGGAATGTATCAAGTGACACAGGGACGACGTGAATAAGAGGGCCAATATCTCAGGTATAACGGCTGAAACGACGGGGAATTCTGATGAGTTACATAGCCATTGAAGAGGCCGCCTGGCATGCGGCAGGGATCCGAGAGAGGCTGTAGTATTTTCCCGACAAGTTTGTTATCGTGCATAAATGAATATCAGGAAAAGTGAAGGTGAACTCCTTGTTGTCGAATCTCGATAGTTTTTGTTACACCTGTAGTCTTGCGTGGTTGGCAATTGACTCGCAGTGCGGATATACGGATGTTATCTCATTTTTGGGTTTATTGGGCTCGCATTTTCCTTGGTTCAGGTTTACATGTCAATGCCAGCTTGGCTCCTCAGCCTAACGAGGAGTCGAATTTTGCGTATCCTTTGGGAGCGTGCGCCAGCAGAATCATGCGAGGTCCATTAGACGGATGACATTAATCAGTTTGTTAGAATCTTGTGCCACGTGCTATTATAGCAGCGCCAATTTGACTGGAAAACTCTAGTAGTGTAACGTTGACCATCGACCGCTCAACACACTTCCAATCACTGTCGCGCAGAACCTCACCTTTATTTGCGCACTGCACCTTTTCAAGCGATTGACCAGAACGCCATGTTGAAAGGATTTGGGAAACTAACCAAGAAAGGTTCAACAGCTACTCTGTCTGCTGGATCCTTCGATGAGCCCCCGCGCTCGACTACTCCGACGCCCAGCAATCCCGGCGGAAAACCCACTTCACGGACTGGTCTTCTCTCCATACGTGTTCTATGGGCTGAAGGCCTGGCGCTTCCTGCAGGCACCGCGGTTCCTTCCGCCGTGCAAGCCGCGCTGTCTACGCAACAGGCAAAGGTCGCCGCCTCTGTGTCCCCCTCGAGTGTCACGCAGAGACGACTCGCAAAGCGGCATGGTGCCAAGGATAGCGTCCAGCGTACGCAGTGCTGGTGGCTACCTTACCTTGTGATGGAGTTCGAAGTCAACCAAGTCTTAATCACACCATTGGGTGGCGATCTAGAGAAACCACTGTATATGTACCAGGCGCAATTGTGAGTGCCTACTTTATATCACGTTTTACTCGTCTTGAAATTTTGACGCTAGCGACGTGTCTCGCCACTCGGAGATTTCAATACAGTGCTACTTGCGAACCGAACAGCCTAAAGTTGGTAGTGATGGTTTAGCAGATGATATGGGCAACGATGTTTTCATGGGCGGAATCAAGTTCACGCCAGACTTTGACAACGTTGGGTCTGTCGGACAAGATCAGTGGCACGATGTGACAGGCGGTAAAGGAAAGATTCAGATTGGCGTGGCATACCAACCTAGCTCTGTCGGTAACCCATTGAATTTGGAGCTCTGATCGACTAACGGAGATGACAGGGACAATCCCTGACGATCGATGACTTTGAGCTCATCACTGTCATTGGCAAAGGCAGCTTTGGCAAGGTGCGCTGGGGTATACAATGTGTCATCACCGCGTTGACGTTTCTTTCAGGTAATGCAAGTCAGAAAGCGCGACACTATGCGGATATATGCCCTCAAAACTATTCGCAAAGCTCATATTGTCGATCGAAAAGAAATCACGCACACGTTAGCAGAGCGGCTCGTGCTTGCGCGTGTCAACAACCCTTTCATCGTGCCCCTGAAGTTCAGCTTCCAATCTGAGCAGAAGTTGTACTTGGTACTTGCGTAAGGTCACTTCAGTATTCCTCATGAGGTCATTCACGAGGGTACCCCTTAGCTTTGTGAATGGAGGAGAACTTTTCCACCACCTGCAACGTGAACAGCGGTTCAACGAGGAGCGATCGCGATTTTACAGTGCTGAACTGCTATTGGCTCTGGAACACTTGCATGAACTCGATGTCGTCTACCGGTAGGCGAATATCTACCCGCTTTTGCACTGCGCTCATGAAACTCCAGTGATTTAAAGCCAGAAAACATCCTTCTGGATTATACCGGGCACATCGCGTTGTGCGACTTCGGGTTATGTAAGCTCAACATGAAGGACTCGGACACGACGAATACGTTCTGTGGCACACCGGAATATCTTGCTCCGGAGATCCTGAATGGTCAAGGATATAGTCAGCATCACTTCATCACCTGTCGTATAGTTTCCTAATCATCTGCTTTAGACAAGGCAATTGATTGGTGGACCCTTGGCGTACTTTTGTACGAGATGCTTTCCGGTCTCCCACCTTTCTATGATGGTTTGCCCTATCCCTGTATTCGTGTCTTTTGTCGTTAACCATATCCCTTAGAGGTTACCGACAAGATGTACCAGAAGATCCTCACTGATCCACTCACCTTCGGCTCTGACATTGCCGGAGAAGCTCGAAGCATTCTGACCAGTCTTCTCAACAGGGATCCCTCGAAACGACTTGGAGTGAACGGCGCCGAGGAGATCAAGAAGCACCCGTTCTTCGTGAACCACATTGACTTCAAGAAACTTCTTCAGAAAAAGATCCAACCACCATTCAAGCCGAGCGTGTCGAGTCCTGTAGTGAGTGCATGTTCTCCTCGACCGTCTGCTCTTATTTAGCGCGTTGGTGCTTAGGATGTTTCCAACTTTGACACTGTCTTCACGACCGAGGCAGCAATTGATAGTTATGTCGACGGCTCTCACCTCTCGTCCACTGTCCAAGCTCAGTTCGCTGGTACGTCAATTATGATGCCCTTTTACATTTTAGGATTTAACCTACCTTGTCTGCCATAGGATTTTCGTACAACGGGTCCAATATGCCAGTATAAAGACATTACCAATCTTTTATACCCTTCATATAGCACTGGAATCATGGATTTGTCGCCTCTTCGTACATACTGTTCTGTAATCATCGACATATTTGGCATATTAGTTTGGCTCTAATGTTCAACCACTCTCCAGTCTAAGATATCGGCACAACTTCCTGCTACCAGCAAGGAGCTACCAATCGTCAATCACTTTCACATGCACTGCAGCCGGTATCTCTGAATCAGGCTATTTACGGAGATCCGGTCCTGCTCAAGCCACCCACTATCGGCAAGGTGCCTGTCGAGCACTTAAATGACACTCATGAGAATTAAGCACGTCAAGGTTCAATGGCGGCTTAGTTACCTTAATATCTCCTGTACAAAGGTCTTGGATTATCCTTGAACTTATACAGCTCCTGCTCCTTCGCCGTTAGCATGGTGTACCTTCATGCAAACACTGTTGCTAGCTCTCGCACAAGGCAATCAAGAGATTCACGACCCACGAAAAGTGGACTCACTAGCGAAGATGTAGTGACTTTGCATGAACATCAATCTTTCCATCATCCCCTGAGCCATCCAACGGATCAGGCCTCAGGGTCCAGGGCGCCGTGCAAATTATGTGATCGAATACCATCACTGATGAGGCTGGGCGTGATCCTGAAGGGGACCTACAAGGTCGCGTATACATGTGGAAGTCGTGCGTGACGTCGTCATTTAAAACGAGCTTAGCAGACGTAAGTTACCATGTACCCTGAGACGTCATAAGTGGTATAATCAATGTCAAACTGTGACTCTCGCTCACTGCTTGGACAGCAACGTGAAATATGGGGGTGGTTGATGGTAGCGATAGTCCATTTCGGGCCACCTGCGCAATGTCCTCTTGGGCGGCGGGTGCGCAGTTTCATCCATACCACGCATGGCAGGGAAAGCTGCGGTGTGAGTCATAGATAAGGAAAGAAGCTGCGGCATAGCGAAGGAAAAGTCTGAGAGGTGGGGCGAAGCATTATAGTAAATAGGCTTGGTGACAATGGCACCTCCAGGGTCCCAACGTATAATGCGAGCATAGTCTTTTGACTACGAGGACTTCTTAGGCATGATTACGAAACTGATCGCATAAGTGAGTGGTTGAGCGGAGCATATGCCAAGATCTAACGTCTTTTGATTTGTTCCAGAATCCCAACTCGTTGTTGCCTTCGAAAGTAGATGGCTCCACTAAATTCGACAACTTGAATGATATCGACCAACCTTCGAAACATCACATGCTGTGATGTTGCCTTCATTAGGTGGACAGACAGACGCACACGTCTGGTTTGATGACGGACGGAAATGATTCATTCACACTATCCCCGGGCCGGTGGTTGGATGTATCGACGATAGATAACTTTGGACAAAAGGGACTCGCAAACGAAAATTCAAAACAAACGAGATGAGAGCTTCGGGAATGGTTACAAAACGACTGTTTGGGGAGTGTATCCTCTGGCCCACAATTCGTTGACAGGGAATAATTCCACCAGGAATGAGACATCGGGGATTGAACCAATGACGCCTCCCTTCTGAGGGCGTTGATGGTACGAAAACGGTGGTGTGTCGTGAGCCTCAATCTGGGATTCCCCATGGTTCATTTTTTGGGAAAGGAGAATTTCCAGATATGGTCTGCTTAGTCATCGCGGGGGCCGTATTGGCATGCTTCTGCGGGCCAGTGGAAGTCTCTCAGTCATGACTCATGGCCACTGTCGCTCATCGCATCCGTTCAGACTATGATCATGCAGATAGAGAGCGACTAGAGGAGGAGACAGGCCAAATTCCAATAGACGATGCAGAAGAATGGAACACAGCACCAACTTTCTCTGCTACCCGCCGTGTCCCACCTCCATCCTTTGTTCCTGCGCGCATTCGATATGACGAGTGGGGATCTGCTGTTTCTTTCAACAATGCGTTGCCTTCGGATGTCCCTGCTGTGGATAATGGGACCTCTGAGTGGTATAGGGCTTTGACAAGGGATTGCTCCAAGGGGTCGGGGAACCAGCCACCATCCAGACCATCGAGCACACCCAGTGAGGCTCCCAAGCCAAAGACGGAGGCTACTACCAAGAACAATTGGTTCATCAAAAGAGCACTTCAGTCTGAACCACCCACCAAACCCAGTTCTCCCGCGCCGTCACTGGCGGACCTCCTTGCGCGAGATCCACCACCGCTACCCTCGGAGGAACGTTTTGCCCCTCCAGTCTGGTTGGCCATAGGGCCGTCAAACAAAGGCTTCAATCTACTACAGAAGCATGGCTGGAATGAGGGAGAAGGGCTTGGTGCACATGTCGCTCGATCTCGGCGCCCCCGGTCGCCAGCACGGAAACTTGGTGCCGAACCGGTATCGCCTGCATCCTCGCGAGGGGCAAGTATACCTGCTGGTGACCGGAATTCACGGGGAATACTGCCGGACATCATTGACCTCACACAATCAGACTCAGAGTCAGAAGATGACTTTGAGTCTTTACACCGATCTCCTTCCCTTCCGCTCCCTTCAGTGCCCAGTGCACACAAAGCAACTGATTCTCACTCCCAGAAGTCGCTATTGACACCCATCCCAACGATACTCAAGTCCGATCGCCTCGGCATTGGTTTGAAGGCGAAAACAGAGGGCCCATACAAGCAGTCGAAGAAGCGGGTTACTCATAACCAGGCGGCATTAGCATCCCACATCAGAGCTGCTGAGGAGCTGCGAAGGAAGAAGGCCGAGGTTGGTCGAGGTCGAAGAGGATTTGTGAAGGTACGAAGGCGTGAAGAGAACGAAAGAAAACACATGCTTGCATATCTTAATGAATAATTTTGTTTCAAGTCTATCCCTCCCCTCCAGGTTTTCCCCCGAAACCCATATTACCTCAAGCCCCAGTAGATACCTAGCTTAAGCCGTATGCTAGTCATGAATTGCAACGAGAAATCTACAAATTACATGCAGCTGAAGCAAAGACTAGCAATAACTCGAGTAAGTGAAAGACGGGTTTCCTAAATACAATGTGCTGTTGCGTGCAGACTTTCGATCATTGTGCGACCAAGTACAATACAAGAAGTAAATGAAATCCATGCACCCATCCATCCAGTAATTTGCAATCTAGGTATGTTATGTATGAGAAATGTTTATTTGTGAGCTGACTTGTCAAAAGCGCAGAGCTATGATAGGATAGCCTCTCCCCATATCCCTTTCGCTGGCTCACAGCGGACGTCGCGGACGTACATCTTGAGCCATTGCACCATCTCTTTGCTGATCTGATGACAACGCGTAACATCAATGGACGACAGGCGACGGGGCTGCATCGTAGGCGTAGCGGGACGGCTGAGAGACAGTGCGTGGATGTGAGCAGAGGCGGATGCGGTGGATACGAAAGATGAACGTGAGGCTGCTGCAGCCGAAGCAGAAGAGAGTTGAGATGGGCGACCGGAGAGGCGAGATTCGACAAGCCCTCTTAAAGCATCCCAGTCGAGTGCAGTGCACCCATCGAGGTTAAGACGTTCTAGCTTGGGGCACACCCAAGGATGGGCCATAGGCGGTGCGGAAAGATCCTGACGAGAAATCGTTAGAACGTTTGCAAGATAACGCATCGATGTGCTCACCTTTAACAGGAAGCATGTGACATCCTCTACGTCAACTAACTCCAGAGTGGTCAACGATGTAAGTCGCCGAAGTAATATAATGAACTTCGGTTCATTGAAAAAACAGGATTCGATGCGAAGATATTTGAGCGGGAGGGAAGTAAGGGACTGTTGTCGGAGATGCTCCAAAACTGGTGTGAGATTGTCGAGGTAGCAGAAGTCGAGCGACTCAAGCGCGGGGAACGATATTTGACTAAGAAGCATCCGAGTACGCATAATACCTGCATAATAGAACGAAGCCTTGGTGAGCCGCGGGAGTTTCACGACCTTCGTAGACACAAACTCATGTTCGGGAGAAACACAAGTTTCAGGATCTACGTCCGACATGTTGCGTAATGCAAATTCCTCGAGGCAAGGGCAGCCCCGCAAAATGTCTAGCAAGGTGTCGACAGATGGAGAATATCCATTCCAGTAGCCTCCTAATTGGAGTACACGCAGGCCTGACACGACACTCCTGTCCCAGTTGAAATTAAAAGATGTGAAAGAGCACGAGCGAAGAAGCGGAGTGTGCCCTTTGAAGAGGGGAAGGCAGGGGCTGGAGTAATGATCTTCCTGCATAGAATGGAATATGCGAATACACAGACTCTCTAGAATGGGAGCCTCCTCTCTGCAGCGCAGAAGGGCAGCATGTGCCTGTGGTTTGTTGGGAACACTAAGGCGGAATGACCTTGCTCGCCAAAGCGCAGGACGAATGAGATCCATCGCATGGATTATACTCTCCGTGGTCCCGCTCGCGTTCTCGGCCCGAGGAGTGAAGTTGATTGTGATGTCGAGAGGCACCGACTTCGACCGTGCGAGCCTACGATGTGCTTTCTCCAGCGAGTCGTGCGGACTTACGCAGATATCCGCCCACAACTCCGGTGTGTTGATCGCAACATCTTTCCAATACCGGCAAACCAACATTAAAGTCGCTACCAGTAGAGAATCATCCTCCCCCATGTTACACACTCCCGTGACGAATATCGATGATAGAAGTTCCTCTGGAATTCGATAGATAGGAGATTGGGATCGAACAACTCGCTCTAGGCGAGACTCTATCTCCTGACGCTGGTTCAACAAGGATGCCATCTGCGTATCCAGGGAGTCCAATGCTTCCCTCAAATGAGGGATGGAGACACCAGGAGCTGAACTTCCTCCGGAGCGGTCGGTATTGTATCGTGTCACGGATAGAGCAGACGTTTCATGACGACGAGCGGATCTGCCGTGGGCAGACTGCATTGTGACAAGGCCTGGGATGTACTGTGAAGCCGGATCCGGTTGGGACAAGAAATGAATCGCTTCGTAAGGTGGTGGAGGGGACCCCGGTAATGAGGACACCGAGGATGCTACGCTAGACGGTCGAATATGGAAGGAATCATTAGGTAGCTTGGAACCACGACGATGAGCGATGATCGTGGTATCGTCGTTAGCTGAGAGAGATAAAGATGACCACTGCATCATAGAGTGGTTGATTAATGGGTACGTGGTTATCACTAGGCTCTTTATGTGTGCTGAGCAATCGCGCGTAAAAGCGCTGAACTAAACAACGATGTTGTCGTAGGGCTTCCAGCAAAATGCGGCCTGTGCAGCCGCGATGTACGCGGATATTTTCAAACACCACCTGCTCACGTACATGTAAGTGTCACTGCATTGATGAAATGAATAAAACCGGGCATGCCTGCGTTTGTGACCATCGTTGGTACGTACGGACGTTGACCGGACAGAAGGATGAAGACCCAATCTGACAACTGGATGGTTTTAAGTTGATCGCACGGACGGATAAGAATGTACCTGCGAAATAATGGGATCCTGTGGTTGTCCGTCGAGGTGCACGAGGCCAGCATCATGTTCCATTGAGTTACTCCAGGAGGGGATTTCGTCCGGAATTGCTTGATGAGACTTGCAACGTGCGGCGGCAAAATAGCAATTTGGACACGAGGAGAACAACGAGGCAAAGCAAGATTCAAACAAAGAGCAAAGGCGCCAATTCTATCCGAAACCCTTCCCACACAACTAACGAGAACTATGCAAATTCCGGGGGTATGGGTCGTTTACACCATAGACATCCTGTCCAAATGACCTCTTCATGGATTTTGGGTAGGAAAGGAAATGCAGTTTGTGCAATGATCAAATCAAGCCATTAGCCGTCATTTCCGTTGTACAAAGACGGATATGTACAAAGCCAGGCTGAGCTCGAGGTATTCCATCATGTTCTATGTAGGGACCGAATAGATAGTACATCTAATGTTAAACACTTACGCACAACCTCTATCAATCCAGCCTTGCTGCACTGAAACAAATCCATAGTAGAAGAACTGGCTGAGCACCTAAAGATAGGAGATGTAGAGTGATCAGGTTTATGGCAGAAAACAATCCGACGTACGAGTATATCGAGAAAGACGGTCAATCCGCTACCTATTAATTCACGCAATTGGTCAACAGCATGCGAACAAGTTATAAGCAAATACCAGCTAGCCAGCTTGCATTCCTAATCAGATAATCTGCATTCCGAGATGCAGCGATGATAGATAATGTGTATGTCAAGTTTCCCATGATAGAGAAGACAAATAGCCCGGGCGCGAGACCCTCGCATCTGGTTTTGAAGTTTTTAACTGCGCCGAAAATCAGAAAGGGAGCCCAGTGACAGGTACGTGTGACTACTGACCTATTTGCGGTAGTCTGGCGCCAACTGTCGAGGAAAGTGGCACTGGTAAGTAAAAACATCCGTACAAGGCATGGCAAGTACATACGATATGCAGTGGCGCTGGTCCACCCTATCACCTGTATCTTCCAATCCAACTTCTTATTTGGGAGGAGCGGAGCAGTATCATCATTGGGAAGCCAATTGCTGATGAAATACGCCGCCACACCAGCAGCTGATACAAATGCGACGGCGGCCAGGTACCGCACGAAAATTCGCGTGACCGAGGGCTCTGATCTTTCGGAGGGATCCACTGAGCGACTTTCAGCAAGCAGGCAAGTGTCCTCAGAGACCTCCCCTGGTATATGCCCAGGTAGAACTTGCCGCCCCGTTTGCCGCTTCCACCGATAATAATATACCTGGCAGAGCAAGATGGTGTCACATACAGTGTACTATCCGGTCCGATTGTAAAGGTCATTATTGAAGCCAAATTATAGTCGGAAATGAAACTCACATAAACCCCAAGGATGATTACAGTAGGCAGTAGTCCAGCCATCACTGCGCCGACAAGGTTACATACATCGCCGAGCAACCATATGTAAATGAAAAGGAGAGATAAACCCTCTCCGCTCTGTATTTGATAATTCTCAATTATTTGAGGGGAATACACGATGATCCTGCGAATGGGGATGAGTCTAGATTTTTGTGACATGGATTCTTGGCTGACCAGCATGCGATCGAAATCCATCCGAGCTTCAAGAATGTCCGAAATCAGCATGGTAGTTAATTGAAATGCGGGTAGAGTGCACACGCACGACACTGCTAGCTGCATTGCCTTCTCCGAACATCGGCGACTGACTGATGATCACTTTGTAGACCAGTAAGTACTTATGCACTAGTAGCAGGTGATGATCTTATCTTCGAGAGTTGAATGTAACGGGGTTTTTTTTATAGATCTATTACGTATTTTTACAAAGGAACACGTGACATATATGCCATGCGTACGCACTCCGGCACCAAAAGTTTAAACCATCTCTTATTGCGTACTCGACACGATGAATAGTCAAGATGCATTCAGGAAGTTCGCCCAGCAATTACAGAGGGCCAGTCAGTCTGGAGGTGGTGGTGGGATGCCAGGGGGTCCAGGTCGCTTTCTCGCAGGAGGAGGCCTGATGGTCGCGCTGGTGGGTGGTGGACTTCTTCTGAACGCGAGCTTGTTCAACGGTGTGTCTTGTGCCATAAATTTTGTGGTGGCTTCTTACAAAAAATCTACCCAGTGGATGGTGGTCATAGAGCAATTAAATACACTCGGTAGGCTTTTGTGTCACGCGCGTTTCAAGTTAATAGCTCATTCCTACTTCAGTCTCCACGGTGTTAAGGATGAGGTGTATAGTGAGGGGACGCACCTCATGGTCCGTATCACTGTTTTTATTCATTTCGTTTGTTTACGCTCCCCAGGTCCCCTGGTTTGAGACACCAATAGTATTCGACATTCGTGCGAAGCCCCGGAGTGTAGCGAGTTTAACTGGCACCAAAGGTGATACCTGACGCTCGCTGACTTGCTAGCGCATAGTTCATTCTTGAATTCCAGATTTGCAAATGGTGAATATCACTTGCAGAGTTCTGTCTCGGCCGGCTGTGTCCGCTCTGCCTCACATATATCGGGACCTCGGGAAAGACTATGACGAGCGTGTGCTACCGTCTATCGTCAACGAAGTTCTCAAAAGTGTCGTCGCGCAGTTCAATGCAAGTCAGCTTATTACACAACGTGAGATGGTGCGTAGCGCTTCTACCTGTTACCCTGTTGTGCATTGACGGTGGACTTTATGTCAGGTATCCCGGTTAATTCGCGAGAATCTGACAAACCGTGCATTACGCTTCAACGTTGTCCTGGATGATGTGTCCATCACACATGTGGCGTTTTCACCCGAGTTTACGCACGCTGTTGAGGCGAAGCAGGCGAGTAATCTGGTGCATTCGCTGTTCGCACATTTACAGTCGCCACAGGTCGCTCAACAAACGGCTCTGAGGGCCGCCTTCCTGGTTGATCAGGCAATTCAAGAGAAACAGGTTGGCTTACCGTGTAACGATTATCATTTGCCCCTAATTCTGATGTATCTTTCAGTCGATTATAGTGCGAGCCCAAGGTGAGGCTCGGAGCGCTGAGTTGATCGGTGAAGCAATGCGCACGAACAAAGGATTTTTGGAGCTCCGTCGGTTGGAGGCTGCAAGGGATATCGCCAACATCCTAGCTGCCTCAGGAAATAAGGTGATGTTGGATGCACAGAGTCTATTATTGAATGGTACGTTTCCCCACCTTGTGATGTGACCATTACTGACCAATCCCTTGGTGTATTTTACATAGTCACGGGAGATGACACGAAGGAGTTGCTTAAAGTAAAGAAATGATCGTGTTGCCTTCTCGTCGGCGTACATATGGTGGTTATTATCGCTGCGCTTGCTGACATACCACTGGCAAGTATGAGCGCTTGTCATTGGTTTACATTGTAGCACATCTTGTCGTTATTATCGTCGTACTTATTAATGACAAAAAACGCTCGAGCTCATTATCACTTGACTTTCCAGCGGCGGATAACCTCGCAACTGGAGTGGCGCAAGTTCCTTAGTGCGGTTAACCGTTAGGCCCGCACTCAAGCTGGGCAAGAAAAGAAGGCAAGTCACGGACCTGAACATCTCTTAGCCTAGGTTGTAATGTGCCCTTCAGGCAGAACACGAAACCTCGCAATTAAAAGACAGGGAAAAGTATTTTTCTTGCAAAGACAGGTGCTTGCACTTTCTGTACAAGGCGCTGGCGGCTGGTGGATGCAAGCAACATATCATTCGTGACTAAAGGCATAAGTTGTCGCGGTCACGTGGATAGTATAAGTCGCGCTCGTGCAACCTCAGGACACAGCGACTTCTCAAGGATCCTACAGAGGCAATAACCAATTTATCGACATAACGACATGAAGGGGACAAAGCTGAAACGAACCAGGCCCTTTAACCACCGTGACCAGAAGGCTGACGAGAGCACGCACGAGCACGAGCAAAGCCAGACAAGGTCCGACACCGAGGAGAGCGTCCAGCTTCCACGAAAGAAAGTAAGATGGGAGAGCCATTCAGAATCAGTGGCGCCGGCAGATACGGAGAGCTGTAGCTTAGAGGACGATACAAGTGCTTCAAAGGTAAAACATCCTAAAGATGCTCGTATTTTGTGGAGCTGACCATTTAGTTAGATATGCTTGACAATTTCCTGTCAATCGTAAGTCATTTGACAAGCATCAACAATGTCTACAACCTTACACTCTCCAGGGGACGCATTGCAGGCGCATACTATGATTCTATCAGATGTATTGTCTATGTTCTTGAGGATACGCAAGAGGATGCTCACTTTGACCTTACGAATATGCGTTGAGTCGAATTCGGTTTGTTAATTATCATCTCTAAACTTGTTTTAGTTCTCGATCAATGCAATGCTGACGTAGTATTGACTAGTTCCAAGGCCGATGATCCGTTTATCTCGGTGCTCCAGAAATATGGTATGATCTCTCACTGATACTGCATATATGCGCAAGTACTCAGGTCAATTTCAGCTGAAGCCTCTGGAGGAGTGTTTCAAGTCAGACCGCATAAAGAGTTTTCTCCTCACAGAGGGAGGGATCGCTTACTATCCCTTCGGTTTCTCTCCGAGTTGAGAATTGAAGATACAGGCCAGCCTTTGTCATCTGACGGCAGCTCAGGCCCTGAGCCGAGAAATGCATATGAATTCATGCAGAAGCGCAAATATGCGGTAGGCGATCCAACTATGAAACGATGGAATGCTGCGATCAGGTTGGCCAATTACACGGAGCTGGAATCCTCTCCTCTTTGTGTTGGTCTAGCTACTTGGTTATAGTGTTTTATCTCACCTGTGATATCATAGATCTCGTGCCTCGGTGCTCTGCTCGACCACCTTGCGAGGGAACGTGCAGCGAGCGATCTGGATGATGATGCAGGGGTTGAGGGACTCAACATCTCCGGTATCGAAGTCTTGACAATGTAAGTTGGTACTACATACACTTCAGCATCGTACTAACTCCTGTCTAAGTGATAAGGTCATGCACATCAATGCTGATGCACTTTTGTAAGCATGATACCAGGGGTTGTTGCTTTGAGTGTACATTGACTGATAAAGCACAGCTCCCTTCAGGTTTTCGAAAACGAGAGTCACGCATCCATCCATTCTGATAAGACCAAGGAAGGTTTATCGCTTTTTGGTATGTTGTTGATGCTTTCGGGTCATCATTTCATCAACATGCCACAGGCATCCTTGGCAATACTCGGACATCCTTGGGCCGTTCATTACTCCGAACCTGGCTTATGCGTCCATCTCTATCCATTCCTGTCATAATAGCCCGCCACGAGGCCATCGAATGCTTTCTGCACCAAGAGAACTTAGCACCTGCGAGCGCTTTGCAAACTCATTTAAAGGGTATCAAGAATATTCCAAGGATCCTTGGACTCCTACGGTCTGGGAAAGCTGGGATCGGTGACTGGCAAGGACTAGTGATGGTATTTTCTCCCAGTTTTCGTTTCGGAGTCGATCCGACGCCAAATGATACGCAGTTCACATACCACTCTGCAATGCTACGCGACACCCTGGGGGAACTTCACCAAGGTGATCAAGTAGAAGTCGTACGAAAGGTGCGTTGTTAGCGGGTCGAATTTCTAGGAAGGCTACGTTGAATGAGCTCTTAGTTAGTGGCATCATTAGACATTGCGAGCTTCAAGGAAATCGGAAACGCTGTTAATGAGACGGTAAGCGCTCGTATTGTTGTTGCTATACCGGATCCACTTCCTTTGCTGGCCAGATTGACTGGGAAGAATCCGCCACCAATAATCGCGTATGCGTCAGGCCATATATCGACGAAGAACTAGATCAGAAGAAACACGTTTATGCTGGATTGGACGCTGTTTTGGTGTGATCCTTGCTTCGTAGTCTTTCCTCCGCTCATACGTGCCGTAGTGCAAGGTCGCCGAGCAAATATGCCAGAAGATTCCTATGGATTACACAAAATCTCTTAACGTAGTATATTTTCCACAGCTAGGTGGTTCACCTTCGAACCTCGTTTTATCTTGCATATTCAAGGGTATCCATGTCAAGGCTTTTTAATCTGCGTTCCAATGCAAGAGGAATGGGCGTCTGAGGAAGGCATCAAAGTTTTAGACGGGTGGAGCTTTCAGGTAGCAGCACAACTTTATTCCTGTTATATACTAGGCTTACTGGATCGCTCAGTTTTCCTCGGAGTAAGTGATCAGCGTTATTGTTGATTGTGTCACCTAATTCCCCTCTCAGTGTGCATGTGTATTTCAAATCGCAAGAGATGCACGGTAAGATTAACTTTACCCTTGTTCCGGGAAATTTTGCGATTCGGCGCAAGACATGGACACACACATCGGTGATCTACACCCGTCGATAGTCGGTGCGAATTTTAATCAGTTTTCAACCAGTAAGAACACGCTCATGGGAAACAGACCGTGAAATAGAGATCATCCAAGAACTCTTGGAACGAATCCTTGTATTCAGTGAAGGGATGAGACACGCGTGCGACATTTGTGCGGAACTCGACTGCCTCCTTGCCTTCGCGGAGGCTTCCCGGGCAAATAATTACTGCCGGCCACAGATGACGGTGGATCGTATAATTGACATCGATCAAGGACGGTGAGCGATGTGGAATACTACATGTTACATGACTAATCTGTTATCTCGCAAGTCATCCCTTGCAAGAGCAGGTAGTCGACATTTTTGTTCCCAATAATGCTCAGCTTGTAGCTGGTGTCGGATTTGGCGCAAGTGCTGAACGGCAGCCAGATATTGACCATCTGTCAACGTGGAGCAGCATTGTTTTGTGCACTGGCGCGAATGCGTGCGGAAAGGTGAGTTCAAGTTACATGTCAAAACTTTGCAGCTGCTATAACCACGTTCTTGCAGAGTGTCTACTTGAAACAGGTGAATTTCTGAACAATCACTGCGCCTAGTTTTATTGAAAGGAGTACAGGTGGCTCTCATCCAATACATGGCTCAGGTTTGTAAGCACTCTGAGCATTGAAGACTCGTAACTCACCCATGGCGCCAGATCGGCTGGTAAGGAAGTCCTGATCGTTTCCGCACTGCGTAACTCCGTGAAGTTTTGTTCCAGCAACGGCTGCCACCCTGGGAATCGTCGACAAAAGTAATGCTGGGCTTTTCGCTTTATGCCAACTAACCCGCTACTGCAGTCTTTACCCGTGTGCAGACCCGCGAATCAGTATCCAAAGTATTGTCGTAGTGCTTCCGGTTCTTTCTCATGCTGAACTAGCGGCAAGGTTCAATCCGCGTTCATGATTGATCTCAACCAGGTCTCCCTGGCCCTCCGAAACTGTACCGCAAACTCTCTTATTCTCCTCGACGAATTCGGAAAGGGGACGATCCCTGCAGGCTCGTTTTCTTCATGGTGCAAGTGCCATCAGTGATTCTTACTCATATTAATCATGCAGATGGGGCCGGGTTGTTTTGTGGGGTCATCAAGCACCTTCTGAATCGAGGGCCTCAGTGTCCCAAAGTTTTAGCTGCTACTCATTTCCATGATGTCTTCCAGAAGGACATGCTCGATCCCAGAAAGTTTCCGATCACGTTCTCTCATATGCAGGTCCTCTTCACTTCAAGCAAAGGCAACATCCTCAATCCTGGTGACACATCGATATCAGGAGACTCAGGGCCAACCAAACACGAAAAGGTTGAATCTACATCTGTTGTTCCCCCTGGGGAAAAGATCACCTATCTTTATCGGTACAGTTGGGTTTATACGATCATCGACGTGCCTGATCAGCGACTTAGAGTCTCCCCTGGTCTTTCCTGCAACTCACATGCAGCTCAATGTGCCACAATGTTTGGTTTGCCGTCTCGTACCGTGCAGCGCGCGCAGTACGTCAGGTAGTATCTCTTCCATTTATGCGCTTCCTGGAATAAATATTCACTGGTACATTAAGTAAATTGTTGAACGATCATGAGCTCGCGCAGCTCCTGGAGGAGAAAATGACCGCAGAGGAACAAGAAAATATCAAAGTCGCTGGGATCGCCGCCTACAAATTTCTGGCAATGGACCTCACGAACGATCAAGCTTCGCCTGAGACAGACATCAAATCGAGACTTGCAGAGGCGCTAGATAGATCGAGCTCTACATGAACAATTCTATTCCACACATGCATACAATATCACTGTAAAGGATACTCTAAAAACATTACAGCGGGCCTCTTATCCGCGTCGGTTCTTGGGGACACCCGTCACTTACTTCTTCCTGTGCACTGATGCAAAAAAATATCAAATGACAGCACTACTCTCCTTATGTATCTCCAGACCAGGGGGTGCGCCCAAGGCTATTTGAGAAATGATCAAAATTAGAATGTGATATGTTTTCAATCAAGCTTGCCTTCTTTGATTGCACCATACATCAGGAACTGCCCGGATACGAGGCCCGCGGTCATAACCATCCTGGGTCCGAGTCCAGCGAAAAGGCCACGGAAACCGGCCTCACGAGCGAGTACTGCCAGTCGTGACGACATGGAGCCTGTTGGTCCGTGTCCCTTGTTTATCTGGCTCAATAGCGTATCCGCTGGCTGCATGTCATAGTTCCGAAAAGTTAGAAAAATTGGTGAAGACTTCATGGGAAATACTCACATGGCTTAAAATGGCTGCCGCGAAACCTGCAATGATGCCACTACCAAGCTGTAATGCGAACTTGTTGGTACTGGAAAGCGAGCGGCGGGTCTCTTCTGACATGGAACGGAAAGCAATCTCGTGGCAGTATTCGTTCACCGTAAATTGCCCTATAGCATAAGGTATCTGTCTGAGCAACGTTATTTGTGGAACTCTTCAGTTATTTACTGGCACGGGCTCACTTGCAGATAATCGGTAAAAAGCCTGCGTACAACTCGCGTATGCCACCTTCACGCGCTAAACGAGTGAAGCCCGTGACAAGTCCGGTCGCGTAACTTCGGTCTGAGACGAGACGGATGCGGGTGGCCTCTAGAGGAGTCAGAAGGATATCTGCAAAGAACCTATGGTGAAGTATGAAAAATAGAATACTACTAAGATTTTGAGATGTACTCCGCAATGCTAGCTGAACCAAGGTAAATTGCTGTTCGATACTTCACCGCTGCCTCCTGGCCTCCTACAAACTCTACTGATTTCTTCTTCCAGTACTCATATCCAGCGAATTTTGCGCCTCCTTGCACAAAATAACCAACTGCAGTTGGGCCAAAACCTGTTAGAAGAGCTTTAGGTCCTTCTGTCGCGATAACATGGCGTGTTCCGGTCAACATGTTCAGCTTCTTATATGCAGGATCAATTTGAATTCGTGTCTTTACGACGTCAAGAGCTGCAAGAGGAAAGATAAGTATGGCCGCGGTAGGTTAGAAATAATGTCCCTCACGCGTCATCGCTCCATGAGTGATCCTTGGTCTGCGTTAATGCACCGTCATGTAGAACGTCGCACAGACTTACGTGCAGCATAGCGCGCCTAACATGGATTGTTTCAGAATCACGTATCGGGCGGCGATACAAGTTGTCCATCATGATAAGTGCGTCACATACCTGCGAGGAAGAAGGAAGAGTAATCCTTTGAAGTGAACTGGGGGACCGCAATAGGCGCCGCCTTGCTCGTCATGGTCTAAGTTGGAGTTGGCGCTGGACAGCTGTACGCATTTTATACCCCGCTGCTTGTACTTATAGCTCTGATGATGACGTCGACTTGATTTGAGCGGCTTGCGGACTCAATTCGTTCATTGTATCCGGCGGATATGCTATTTTTAGGCTCTTCGCTGAAGAGCCTTGTGACCAGCGGATCGCGCCGGTCCGTTGTATGTAGTTCATATACCTTCTCGCTAAACCTCTCACCCTGATATCGCTATCGCCTAAGTATCGCCATGTCGCCCGTCACACAGATCATGCACTTCAAGACCACTGCTGCCTATGTCAACAACCCCACTGACTTAATTTCTAACCTTGCAAGCAAGAATTCCGACAAAATCGATGGGCTTGCTGAGTGAGTACAAACCAACCTTCTCGAAGTGCACTGGCTCATCCGCTCGATCAAAGGGCATACGTGGGTTTCGAGACTGAGGATCCAAGCAACGCATTCTGGGTCATGGGTAGGTCAAGTTTGCAACGCGACAAGTCCAATAGCGTTGAGATGACCATCGGCAGAGTGGACCTCAAAGTCTGCGCATGACACGTATCATCAGTCAGACAATTTCAAGGCTACACAGACAGCTGCTCGTCAGGTCTTCGCGGGAAAACCCAGTCACGAATTTGTCCAGTTTCCCAGCACCAAGGGGATTTTGTCCGCCCCTGTGACGGAGTTTGTCACTTTCACTCTCAAGGCGGGTGTCACCATGGACAAGCTTACGCCCCTCGTCGAGCAACTCCAGAGCAAGCTTCAAGGGACACCTAATTTTTATGGCTCGAGCTGGGCCCCTGTCATGGATAAATCCAACGTGTATTATGGCGTGTTAGGATGGACGAGTGTGCAGGTAATTCTGTCGGTAGTTCTCCCGCCAAGTCACCGCTGATCGGATACAGGCACACTGGGATGCTGTAAGCTCGGGCCCTCTCAAAGAGATCATTGATAAAGTGAAGGAGATCGCTGACCTCTGGCTTGTCCACGGCATCCTGACGCAACACAACATGTAATCTTCTTGATCGTCGTGCGTTTCATATGAACTTGGACAAGGTCGTTATCGTGTAGGAAGTACTTCGAAGTCGTAAAATTTGACTTGTTTTAAACTGGGCCTGAGCAATAATTTGATAAAGGAGCGATAATATTTTATAAATAACAGGTTAGTGGTATGTCATAACTTACTCCTCACTTGGCTGGAATTCGACTCTGGTGATATGTTAATAACGTCAGGTTGGTTGGCATATTGCTGAATGCAACGTGGATCTCACCTTCCAGCATGTAGCTTCTAAGCTTACACTGCCACTACTATTATCCACGTAGGCGTATGGAGTGGAGACTGTGGAAATGTGACGCACCCGGCGATTGGCTTTGATCGGACCGCTAGAGCATTGCCTGCCGACCCTG
Organism: Rhizopogon vinicolor AM-OR11-026; assembly: GCA_001658105.1. Classification (NCBI taxonomy): domain Eukaryota; kingdom Fungi; phylum Basidiomycota; class Agaricomycetes; order Boletales; family Rhizopogonaceae; genus Rhizopogon; species Rhizopogon vinicolor. The sequence continues at coordinate 74,449 of KV448148.1, read as the reverse complement.
TGTGCGACTGCTCGCGGCAATTATACCAAGCTTACTTATTATCATGTACAATGTGAGATCCCTAGGGGGATCAGCGTCCGGCGTTGAGCGATTACTTGCTCTCGGGGATTGGAGTTGACTAGTGTTTCTATCCTTTCAATAAATATCACAGTGTCATTGTGGGCTGCGGCTTCGTAACAGGAATGTGCCATAGTGGCGAGATGAGTCACCGCCCACGCCTGCATGTAAACGTGCGGCACGAATGGCAGCGAATAGCAGAGGCAGCCTTGTAAACGCGATTAACGGCTGTGAGAGGGTGCGAGTGTTGAGTTGGTTGTACTCGGTACCAAGCTTTTTGCTGCATGGAGTAAAGAACTAGCGTACAGAAAGCGCAGGAAGAATGACGGGTTAATATGATTTACGAGGAGATAATGCATGTGTGCGGGCTGTGCGCGTCGTGATGTGTGGTGAGCACGCACAGTGCACGAGTTATTTGACCTTGTGTGATCCTCACCGCGGATGGGAATAAAGCAAGAATAAAGGAGAACCTACAACTTCAACTCCGACGCCCAAACGAATACGTATCCCGTCCTCCTCTACCTCATATCCTCTGTCGCCTCGTTGCGCGGCTCTCTCTCAACCATGTCTGTTCACCTCATCCCCAACAATGCGTTGGGTTTCAATAGTACGTTCTCTGCAACTTTCGATACCAAGCGCCCGACAATCAACTCAACTTTTTTGTGTTCAGGACCTTTCTCGCAGCTCGTGAAGCAAGTCTTGACTATTACAAACAAAAATGCCCAGCCAGTCGCGTTCAAAGTCAAGACTACAGCACCCAAGGTGAGCGGGGTGATCCAGACGAAAGATGTCATGGCTTATAAATATCATAGTTGTACTGCGTGCGACCGAACTCTGGCAGGGTAGAGCCTGGTGAAAGTGTCGATGTCTCTGGTATACCGCCTCGTGTTCTGACCATGCGTCGACTTTGCTTACATGTTCAATAGTAATGCTCCAACCGATGAAGGATGAGCCACCTTTATCATCCAAATGCAAGGACAAGTTCCTGATCCAGAGTACCCTTATCACGCCGGAGAAGGAGACCAGGGAACTTCAGGACTTCGTAAGCTTTTGCTGTGCGACCATGCACTTCATAACGTGTTCTCATCATGTCGCTCCACAGTGGAATGCGCCACCAGGCGGTGGAGAAGAGTGGAAAGTTTACCAGCAAAAACTCCGTGTCGTGTATCTCCCGCCCGAAGGGCAAACTGTTGAGGAGGAAGATGAGGGACATGTAGAGGCCCCTCTACCTCACAGTACTCCCATGCGCGCGGAGCCCTCTGGCGGGCCATCTGTTAGTGCTTTAACTAATTTTGAGTATTTGAAATGCTGAATTCAGCCTCACTTTCTGCAGAACTTTGCAAGTGTTAGGGATCCACAGCCACGCCCTCACCTACCCATGCCACAATTCTCCTTATCAGATGACGAAGGCCCAGCTGCGCCACTGGTGCAACTGCAGCGCTCCGCTACGCCACCCGCCCCAGCACCAGAGCGAGAGCTGAACAGTTCTCAAGAGGCTGGATCTTATCACGAGGATCTCGCATTTCAGAGATCTACCAGCGGTGGTGTCGGCGTTGTCAACGTCAATGTGCATTCACCTTCGCCACCACCTTCTCCTCCAGTTGCACCGATTGCGTCGATTAATCATGAAATGGAAGCAAAGTACTACGCATCTCAGGCAGAGATACAACGACTACGGGCTCTTCTTGCGGCAGTGCCGGATCCCAGCTCTGTGGCTCCGGAATCCATCGCGCCCACATCCATCGCTCCCTCGGACTTCCGGAGGAGACATACGTCTGCACTTTCAGATGATGGTGAGACGTATGCGGGATCTGACGTCGGCACCATGGTGGAACACGAAAGCATTATCCACCAGGAAGGCGTCCCACTACAGGTGGTTGTTATTATTGCGCTCGGCGTTTTTATCACGACGTATCTATTTTTCTAAGTAGCCAAGCAGAAACCTGATCGTTTCGTCCCTTTCCTTCTTCGATCCCTCCGGGGCCGTTGAAGTCATTTCACGCGGTGTATGTCTCGCATCATATCCACTCTTTTTCTACTCGATTGGTGATGTGAAGGGGTTGGGTATGGGGGCGAAGAATACGAGTAGAGGTCGGGGTTGCCGTTTCTCTTGACTTTTTGCTCCATCACTGAGGTATATACGTTAGCATCTTCCTTCTTTGTTGTGTCTGCTTAGTGTTATCGTTCTGTTCATAACTATATATAATCTGATCTTTGAATAACGACAACCATGGATATAGCCTTAACGTGGCATGGTATCCTCATCCTCGTGTGAACACGCGAGGTTAGAGAACTCATCGCTGTGTCGTCGATCCAACTCCTCATGAGGAACCCAGATGCGTCATCTTTATTAGAAGGAACGACTATTCTATCAAGGTCTGGCTACGGGAGGCTAAGCCGCAGGGCGTGTCGACCCAAAGTTTACGAGCGGTAACTTACTAACTTATCATATCAGAGAGCACATGGTAAGAGTGACAGGAAGTCTGCCGTATTCAACTGTATCTTTACTAACTCATTGCAGACGTCGAGAGTCAGTCGAACTATGTAATATTAGACATTCAAGTTGGTCACCTGAAACGTTCTGGAGCACGGCGGGCCGGAAACCGTGTGCGAACACTGCCAGGCTCACGTCATAGAAAGGATACGTGGTCAGTAACGTTCTCAAGTGAACTTGACCTACCATGGAGACTTACCCTCAAAAGAAATCTAGGAGACCTATCTTTTTCATTGCGGCGATTGCTGCTGTGACTTTATTCTTCGTCTACAGCTGGCTCTTTAAGTCATCTGAGGCTGCGATTGTCCAAAAGGTGTGTTCTTCAAGTTAATGGTGGCATTTCACTGTGGCTAACCAGAACCACAGGCAGTCGTGGTATTGAAGGGCGACTCCCCAGTCACTGGCACTATCACATTTGAGCAGTCCTCAGCAGATGGACCAGTCAAGGTTTCAGGAGAAATCAAAAATCTCGACCCTTCTTCTTTACGTGGCTTCCACGTACAGTGAGTAATACCCAGTTGAACTACGTTTATATTAAACTCTACCAACAGCTCTCTGGGAGACCTGAGCGGCGGGTGTCTTTCAACGGGGTCGCACTTCAACCCGTACGAAAAAACTCACGGCGCGCCGTCGGACTCCGTCAGACATGTTGGCGACCTCGGGAACATCGAGAGCGATGAATATGGCACAGCCACCCTTTCTTTCACAGACAGTTTGATCTCTTTGAATGGCCCCTTGAGCATACTTGGGTAAGACGCACAGACACACGGAACGCAGCATGAGACTCATGATATTTTCCCTTGTAGACGGGCTGTAGTCGTTCACGCGGTATGGCGCCTTTCCATATCGACATGGTTCCTTACTAACTTCCTGCCGTGCAGGGCATTGATGATCTGGGCAACGGCGGTAATGATGAGTCTCTCAAGACTGGAAACGCAGGGGGACGAGCCGCCTGTGGTGTCATCGGTTGGTTTCTCATTCTTCATGACGAGTTGTTGTTCATCTCGCCACAGGACTTGTATAATCGTTGGAGAACTAGCGCATGCCATATTCGAGTTGTCTTGCTAAGGTCATCGTATCAATCTATGTAAGTCACATGTATCCTTTTCACCGGTATTTACTTGCACTGCATGGGTGGTGAGATTGTAGAAGAGCTCATTAGTCTGGCAAATACCTACTTGTGTTGACATTGCATCCCCGTGGTGATCTAAGAAGTTTGGAAATCAGAATCACGCGATAAGTATATTTGTCACTGAACTCTAGCATGGATCCAGGAAGTATAGCTGCGAACTCAGTCTCACCGATTGTGACGCAACTCTGACATTAATATTACTCTGATACCGATGGGGGAAAGTGGCGATTCAAGACAGAGATCGCCCTAGCGCACTCGGATCTAACAAGAAACTCGCCCATCGCTGAAGTTAGTTAGTTACGATGACTTGCCCGACTTTTGATTGTTACACATATCTACACAACTTCGGCAGATACAAGAGTCAAAACACGCCAGTGAAAGCGAAAGAACTACTGGTTTTCAGACATAACTTCTCTGATCCCCTGTGAAATCCTCAGAACCCACTTGAATTTGACCGCACTGACTGGCGGCAATGCTCACTAGACCATCTCTTTACTGCCAGCACTGCTAGTGTGGAAACGTGAGCTTATCCCTTGCGTGACTTGCTACGCACGACCTACCCCTGCAACGCCTTGAGAATTTCCGCCTTGCCCTTGCGAAGCCAGTCAGTTGGTGTTTCGTTCTGGGCAGTTCCCCCAGAAAGGGTCCCAAGGAAATTATTACGAGGTGAGAATGCCCAATCCGCCGGGTCTGGGGTAGGGGTGGCTGTAAGAGCACGAAGTTCCTTCCCTGGATGGACAGATTCAGGAATACCACACAGCTAGGAGTATCACCTACGTATGATATTTTGCACAAAATGGTCCATGTTCTACATTCCCGAGTGAGGGCACATCCCAAGAGGTGAAATATAGACATACCAGGTCATTCCTGTCATAGCCTAAATAGATGATAATGAGATTTGGGCTTGGTTGTTCAAAAGTGACAACTCGCCAAACGGATCTAAAACAATACACTAAATAAACGAGCACAACATATAAGCTTCATCACTTACTCTCGATTTCCTCCCCAGCAACCACAAAACCAAAGAAAATAAAACTCTGTTCAGTGAAATGAGACATGGAAACGTAAGGAAGGGTGCAGAGAGACTTACTGCAATCACAGATGCTGGGACGGAGAACCACGCAAGTGTGGACCAGAGTTGGAAGGGCTTTTCATACGGTGATAACATCAGCTGACTGCGGGTTGGAAAGAAAACATCCGTGCGTACTAAAGCTGAACAATAAACCAAGGTAACCATCCATAGGTGTGAGGAGTAACTAAAAATGAGGGATGAGAACCTCAGACGGAAATACTAGCGAACACGCACGAAACCGGAATCGGAGTGGTGAGAATCCTTTCTAACCCAGTCAGAGCATCCACGAGCTGATTAAGTGATGTATAAAGCAAGTCTGCGAGCGGAATTATCACTGATAGTGAAGAACGGTATCGGCAAACATACTTATAGTTGGTGCTTCCACAATTTTGCGGACTTGCAGTGCAGAGATGTAAGAACTCTTCGAGGACACAAATGAGATCTTTAAAAAAATTCCACGTAAAGACTTGCATACCAAAAACAAAGATATCTCCAAAGGTACGTTATTTTCGTTAGAACGAAAATCTCGCCCTGCACCATCCACTCCGACGGCTTTTCTTGCGTCTTTCTTTATAGTTGTCCATATCCAAAGGAAAAACGAGAATGGAAATGCTGCTTGCCAAGAGTTCTTTGGAGGCATTGCGGAAGGTAGAATAGATTCTTCATCGCAGACCGTGCTGTCCGTCGTAGATGACCCATTGGCAGTTCGCAAAGGAACCTCGGGAATAGTTGATAATGGAATGTGAGTCCCAGCTGCTCGGGTTCCTGGTCCAGGTGATGCGGGTACATCGTGGCTACGGCGAGAGTGTGTACTTGCATTGGTTGGTCTACGATGCAACTCTGGGAGATTTGCAGGAGGGATGATAGCAGGAAGGGAGTAATATGAAGGGAGGAAGGAGACGAGCGGATGCAGATCTTCATAGTTAATTCCGTCTTCTCCTCGTAGATAGTGCTTGACGGCGACAGCATAGGCCTCGAGTAAATTTACCACTGTCTTCTTCTCAATCAAGGTCTTCGCCTGGTCCTCTTCTTTTTCTTTATCAGACATAGCATGACCCCCTGTTGGAGCCTGTGAAGATTCGCCTGTGATCTGGTTGAGAGAGACCTGCGAAGAATAAAAGACCTACGTACCTGGGACATGGAACCAGACGGTCCGAGCAAAGATGCGGCAGTTAAGCATGATTTGAGACCAGAGTTTTCGTCCTTCATTATAACGTTCAATGCTAGACGTCGTTCGAAAAGATATTACGAATCCTAGGACAGTACCGAACCTGTGACGAGAGTTGGTCAAAGATTACTGATCCTGAGGGCACCTTACACGGTGATAAGGGTGGACTGAATCGAGAATTTTCCATGCGTGTGGTGATTAAGCATGCATATAGCGAATGACCAGATAGCAGTGCAAATCAATACAGGCCAGCATCTACTTAGAGTGGTAGTCGATAGGATGTCCCACAAAGTCGGAGAATTGTCCATGGTTCTGAGTGCGGGCTCAGAGGAGTTGAGGGAAGAGTAAGCCTGGGGTGTCTGTGCGCGAGGCATGAGAAGATAATGAGCAGGTGGACACACGTTCTGCGAGGTCTTTAAGGCGAGGAATGGGCCGAATACCCTGCAACAAGGACCGAGTGGAGTCGTTTAATTTCAATGTCGTCTTGTTGCTGGCCCCAAGAAGGCACGTTGCCGAGGGTCTGCGAGCTGTGCATTAATCATCGCCTAGCACCTAGTTAAAGACACCCTCCACCTACCTGTTCGAGATACTCTGTACACGTGTCTAATGGGAGTAACATTGACGTTCCTACCGTAAACTGCCTGCCCAGTGATTTGAACAGAAGGGTGACTACAATTGCTGTGCGTGTGTGCCAAAGATATTTACGCACCGAACCCCCAGGTCATTACCTGTCTGATGAACTAACTTTACAACAGCAAGGAGTGCAAGCTTTGTGCGCATTCGAACACCCACGCGTAAATGCAGTGACCCTATGATTTAGTCATCCCTACGAATACACGCAGCAACGTTGACGCATTAAACTGTCGGTGTCACGGCGAGCTGATAAGATCTTCAGCGCGTGACGACTTGTGGTAGCCTCGAGCACCTGTAGTATTTTTGAACGGGTATCGGATGAGGGAGCGCAAAAACGAATTAAATTGCCTATAAACCAGTGTATAAAAATACTATAATATTCAGTATCGTAGTGAATGGAAGCTAAATGAATGGTATCTTACCTCAGTACTCAGTCTCGTGAGTGTATGAATGTAGGCTACAAAGTACGGGAAAGATGATTATGTAAGCTTTGTTCGACGGTGTGGGCAGACCAAAGTCGTTCCTTCGTAAGGTGACTCGGAGTTCATTGAAGAACGGGCGAGCTTGCCTTTGTCTAAGTCTTCACATCTAGAGTCTCTCCTTTCCGACGCTCCCAGACTGATCAACTCGCACCGCCGATTCCACGGACTCGGAGGCTGAGTATCTGAACGAGAAAGATAGTTTCTCGGCATGTTTCGTTCCAGGCGGTGGCCGAGAAGATGAAGTGTCGGTGCAAATTGCAATAGGTACGGAACGTTTGGTCGTAGAGTTGGGATGGAACGTTCTGTTAAACGGTCGATCGCTATTACTATGTTATCAGCCAGATCACAAATAAAGACGTGTAAGTACTTTGTTGCTCCAGGACAACCTAATGTTAAAAACTGTGTCGTGAATATATTGAAGACAACAGCGCGCGTTGCGAAGGCTCCGCAGTCACCGGTCACTGACTCACCACCAGAACACCCTGCTTCTCCAGGCGTTCTCAATGAACATTATTCATCGCGAACTTGAATACTCTTAATAAAACGGTAAACAGTACTGATAGGTGAACGACATGGCCCAATTTGAACAAATTAGTCACTCATTCCTAGCATAAATCCAAGATGTAAACCAAGCCTACTGTGTTGACCCACGACTCGGATGTAACTGGGCGTGCGCCTGCTCTTTTCTCAATCGTTCCTCTGTTGCCAACTGTTCTTCCGCGATCGCTTCTGTAACGACAGCTTCCCGAGTGGTGACATTAGCGGGGTGTGGCAGCGTCGCCCGTGAGCCACCATGCATAATCGATGCCATCTCACGACGAGTTGTTGTTCATCTCGCCGCAGGACTCGTATAATTGTTGGAGAACTAGCACATGCCGTATTCAAGTTGTCTTGCTAAAAGGTCATCATATCAATATCCTTTTCACTGACATTTACTTGCACTGCATGGGTGTTGAGAAGAGCTCATTAACCTACTAGTGTCGACATTACATCCCGTGGTGATCTAAGAAGTTTGGAAATCAGAATCACGCGATAAGTATGTACGTGCTAGCTAATTCATCACTGAGTTCTAGCATGGATCCGGGAAGTGTGGCTGTGAACTCAGTCTCACCGATTGTGACGCAACTCTGACATTGATATTGCTCTGATACCAATGGGGAAACGTGGCGATCAAGAGGGGCTCAGTGAAGATATCACCATAGAGCAAAAAAAGACTCGTCTATTGCTGAAGTTAGAGTGTACCACCACTCCTTGACACAACAAGTTCGAATTGACCTCCGACATAATGCACAACTCGAAATTTAATGAGGTAACATACCAAGATTATAAAAAGTACTCTAGACTAAACATCCTAAGTATAATGAATTCAATAAAATGTGATGTGATGTTGTAGTGCCAGATTCACAGTGTGTCAAGCAGTGGTGGGGTCTGCACAGCTGTACAGGTCTGTACGGTGTTGCTCATACATTTTCTTTTTACAGCACAACACATTCAGGATGACTAGAATTTATTAGGGATCTAACTTCAAGTTAGTACTATTTAAAGCACTATCAGATTAAGAATGAGCTATGGCTGGCGTCAATTGAAGGTGTTATGGGGTGTGTCAAGGAGTGGTGGTATGTCAAGGAGTGGTAGTGTGTCAAGGAGTAGTGGTATGTCAAGGAGTGGTAGTATGTCAAGGAATGGTGGTGTGTCAAGGAGTGGTGTTACACTGTACTTACGATATCTACACAACTTCGGCTCATGCAAGAGTCAAAACCCAAGAGCGAAATAGATTCTCTGATCCCCTATGAAATCCTCAGAACCCAGTTGAATTTGACTGCACTGACTAGCGCAATGCTCATTAGACCATCTCTGTACTGCCGGCACCGCTAGTGTGGAAATGTGAGCTTATCCTTTGCGAGACTTGCTACGCACGACCTACCCCTGCAAAGCTTTGAGAATTTCTGCCTTGCCTTTGCGAAGCCAGTCAGTTGGTGTTTCGTTCTTGGCAGTTCCCCCAGAAAGGGTCCCAAGAAAATTATTACGAGGTGAGAATACCCAAACCGCCGGGTCTGGGGTAGGTCTGGCTGTAAGAGCACGAAGTTCCTTCTCTAGATGGACGGGCTCAGAATTGCCTGGCACACAGTTAGAAGTATCACCTACGTATGATATTTTGCACAAAATGATCCATGTTCTACATTTCCGAGTGAGGGCACATCCCAAGAGGTGAAATATAGACGTACCAGGTCATTCCTGTCATAGCCTAAATAGATGATAATGAGATTTGGGCTTGGTTGTTCAAAAAGTGACAACTCGCCAAACGGATCTAAAACAATACGCTAAATGAACGAGCACAACATATAAGCTTCACCACTTACTCTCGATTTCCTCCCCAGCAACCACAAAACCAAAGAAAATAAAACTCTGTTCAGTGAAATGAGACACGGTAACGTAAGGAAAGCATCAGGAAGGTGCAGAAAAACTCACCGCAATCACAGATGCTGGGACGGAGAACCACGCAAGTGCGGACCAGAGTTGGAAGGGCTTTTCATACAGCGGTAACATCAGCTGACTGCGGGTTGGAAAGAAAACATCCGTGCGTACTAAAGCTGAACAATAAACCAAGGTAACCATCCATAGGTGTGAGGAGTAACTAAATGAGGGATGAGAACCTCATAGACGGAGACACTAGCGAACACGCACGAAACTGGAATTGGGGTGGTGAGAATCCTTTCCAACCCAGTCAGAGCATCCACGAGCTGATTAAGTGATGCGTAAAGCAAATCTGCGAGCGGAATTATCACTGATAGTGAAGAACAGTATCGGCAAACATACTTATAGTTGGTACATCCACAGTTTTGCGGACTTGCAGTGCGGCGATGTAAGAACTCTTCGAGGACATAAATGAAATCTTTGAAAAAATTCCACGTAAAGACTTACCAAAAACAAAGATATCTCCAAAGGAACGTTATTTTCGTTAGAACGAAAACCTCGCCCTGCACCATCCACTCCTACGGCTTTTCTTGCATCTTTCTTTATAGTTGTCCATATCCAAAGGAAAAACGAGAATGGAAATGCTGCTTGCCAGGAGTGCTTGGGAGGCATTGAGGAAGGCAGAATAGATTCCTCATCACGGATCGTGCTGTCTGTCGCAAATGACTCATTGGGGGTTCGCGAAGGAACGGTTGACAATGGAATGTGGGTCCCAGCTGCTCGGGACCCTGATGCAGGCAAGGCGGGTACATCGTAGCTACGGCGAGAGTATGGGCTTGCATGGGCTGGTCTATGATGCGACTCTGGGAGAATTGCAGGAGGGATGCTGGCAGGAAGCGAGTAATATGAAGGGAGGAAGGAGACGAGTGGATGTAAATCTTCATAGTTAATTCCGTCTTCTCCTCGCAGATAGTGCTTGACGGCGACAGCATAGGCCTCGAGTAAATTGACCACTGTCTTCTTCTCAATTAAGCTCTTCGCCTGGTCCTGTTCTTTGTCTTCATCAGACATAGGATGACCCCCTGTTGGAGCTAGTGAAGATTTGTCCGTATCTGGTTGAGAGAGGCCTGCGAAGAAGGAAGAACTTGCGCACCTGGGACATGAAACCAGACGGTCCGAGCAAAGACGCGGCAGTTAAGCATGATTTGAGACCAGAGTTTTCGCCCTTCATTGTAACGCTCAATGCCAGACGTCGTTCGAAAAGATATTACGAATCCTAGAACAGTACCGAACCTGTGACGAGAGTTAGTCAAAGATTACTGAGCCTGAAGGCACCTTACACAGTGATAAGGGTGGACTGAATCGAGAATTTTCCATCCGTATGGTGATTAAGCATGCATATAGTGGACGACCAGATAGCAGTGCAAATCAATACAGGCCAGCATCTACTTAGAGCGGTAGTCGACAGGACGTCCAACAAAGTCAGAGAATTGTCCATGGTTCTGAGTGCGGGCTCAGAGGAATTGAGGGAAGAGTAAGCCTGGAGGGAATGTCTGTGCACTCAGCATGAGAAGATAATGAGCAGGTGGATACACAAGTTCTGCGAGGTCTTTGAGGCGAGGAATGGGCCGAATACTCTGCAACAAGGACCGAGTACCGTCAATGTTGTTTTGTTGTTGGCCCCGGGAAGGCACGTTGCCGAGGATCTGCGAGCTATGCGTTAATCATCACCTAGCGCCGGGTTCAAGACATCCCGGTCCACCTACCTGTTTGAATGGGAATAACATTGACGTTCCTACCGTAAACTGCCTGCCCAGTGGTTTGGACAGAAGGCTGGCTACAACCGCTGTGCATGTGTGTCAAAGACATTTACGCACTGCCGGACCACCAGGTCATTACTAACTTTACAACAGCCAGGGATGCAACTTTGTGCGCCTTCGAACACCCATGCAAATGCACAGTGACCCTACGATTTAGTCGTCCCGACCCAGGGCCTCAGTGTACTTAGTATTTTTGAACGGGTATCGGACGAGGGAGCGCAAACGAATTAAATTGCCTGTAAGCGAATATATGTAAATACTATAGTACTAGTCAGTATCATAGCGAATGAAAGTTAAATGAAGGGTATTTTACCTCAGTCTCGTGAGTCGAAGACGGAGGCTAGCACGAAGTACGGGAAAGATTATGTAAGCTTGTTCGATATCAATCGCTTTCAACAAGTATCTCACCTATGTCACATATTAGCCGACTAAAGTCGTTCCATAAGGTGAGTTCATTGAAGAACGGGCGAGCTTGAACCTTGTCTAAGTCTTCAGATCTAGAGTGTATCCTTTCCGATACTATCAACTCGCACCGCCGATTCCACGGAGGTTGAGTACTGAGTATCCGAACCAGAAAGTCGGCGTGCTTCGTGGCGGTGGCCGAGAAGATGAGGTCATTAGACTGCAGATCGAAAGTAAAGGCTCGTAATGCGAGTCAGTAAATCCTACAGAAGCGAATGTCAACAAGCTCAATAAGTGTCCGGGAACGAGTAGCCAGTATCGTCCAAGTCAATTGGAAGGTTATCAAGATCCTCTTCAGCCTCCTCGGATCTCGGCACCGCCATTTCGGCCCGGGGCTGGTGTAACATTTAAAGATACTAGATGGTCCCACGAGTTCGACCTTTGACTCTAGCACACGCATTTCTTATGTATGTTGCATGCAGGCTCCCCCAACATGACAGATTTGACAATGTATTTTTTTGGAAAGAAAATGAACGAAGAAATTCTCGTGTCATGACTGACTTTATGGTGTTTGACCCTAGTTTTGTGGATGAAATGCTCCCTCCAACGGCAAGTCCACTATGGAAAATTCTGAAATACGACATAGTAACTCTACATGACCATACTAAAATAAAAGCTCCCGGGGCGACTTTCTCAGTGGGATCCCGTCACGCGTGTGGTGGATCAGACGTAAAGTTGCCGCAGTCCGGTTCGGGCACCTCTTGGCTGAACCTGAACTCGAACCATAGGGAAGTCTGGAGTTTTTGCTGGACCGGAACCTAGACTAACGGTTCAGCAGCGGACCGGTTCTTTGTGGTTCAGACGACAGTTATCGATCTCGTCGCTGGGAGGACCATGCTATTATCAAGCCTGAAGCAGATCATACGAGTATTGTTGTGAGACGGGCCCGATACACCCAGGAAAGCAGTCCCATCCGGTACTAGTGGATGACGAATGCAACGTTCGAGATGCGGATGCCGATAGAGACTTACTGCGGGACACAGACAGGAGCAATGGGATTCGTACAGTATAAATGAGAGGCTAGATACTTATCCTTCCGTTCGAGTCTTACTCGTGGACGAAACCTCCAACAAGTATATGTCCCTACGGTCAGGCCTGGCTCGTACAGAAACTCTTTCTGAGACATTCTGTTCATTGATCCGTGTTCCATATTCAAATTACTAATTGCAGCGGTACGTGACCGTTCATATCGTCTTGCCCTCGGGGCGTTGGTCACTGTTTAGCAACCCAAATCAGGCTACTGATATGTGGATGACTGGAAGGGTGAGAATGGTGAGGCGTTCAAGGGTTTAGCTGTCGTGGTGAAGCTGTTTATGGATATAAGTAAGTACTGTTTCTGTGTCTTCCGTCTGTCCTCGTATTGAAATTGTGGTTCGAGACTCGACAGTGCAACTCGGCTGGATGGTGCGTACACGTTATCACCTTGTGTCACCCTCCCTGGCACGTGGTTTTTCGGGCTCGCAGCTATACTTCCGCGAACCCAATTTGTGTGCTCCATTCCCGAGAAAAACGTGAGGCTGGTGAGGCAGTGGAATATCGAAGCCCCTAACAAATATTGTCGGAAGAAAAATTGTTGTGTTCTCATTTGAACCATACATGCCATGATGTGGTTAAAGGGCGCTCTTTTAGAGAACGAGATGCTGTATGCAAAACGCGCATGTCAGTGCAAATTGCAATAGGTACGGAACATTTGGTCGTAGAGGAACGTTCTGTTAAACAGTCGATCGTTATTACTATGTTACATCCAGATTATACATAAAGACGTGTAAATTTAGACTTTGTTGCTCCAGGATAACCTAATGTAAAAGAACCGTGTATATTGAAGACAACAGCGCGCGTTGTGAAGGCTTCGCGGTCACCGGTCACCGGTCGCCAGCCACCAGAACGCCCCGCTTCTCCAGGCGTTCCCAACGGACACTATTTATCGCGAATACTCTTAAGAAAACGGTAAACAGTACTGATAGATGAACGACATAGCCCAATTTGAGCAAATTAATCACTCATTCCTAGCATAGATCCAAGATGTAAACCAAGCCCGCTGTGTTGACCCACGATGTAACTGGGCGTGCGCCTGCTCTTTTCTCAACCGTTCCTCTGTTGCCAACTGTTCTTCCGCGATCGCTTCTGTAACGACAGCTTCCCGAGTGGTGACATTAGCGGGATGTGGCAGCGTCGCCCGTGAGCCACCATGCATAATTGATGCCATCGAACGCGCAAAATCAGCTTGCGCGTGAAGATCTGGTCGAGACCCAGGATCAACACCATGATATTGAGATTGCAGGTGGAGATTGGGTGGCGGGAGATAAGAAATGGCCCTTTCACGGGATCTCGCCGGTACACGTTCGAAAGATAACTTGCGAGGGAATGGGAACTCGGGACGACTCCCGTCTATGGTTTGTGACCGACGTAGAAGATCTCGGGATGCGCGGTTGCCATTGCTCATCACGCTGGCACTGCTTCCTGAACGATTTCGAGAAAATACCGATGGTCGTCGTGGCCTCGTGGACTCCATATCATCCTCTAGGTCAATGGCATTGGCGCGGGACTTTATGCCCTCAGGAAGGTCAATATCCTCACGACCACTGTATCGCCTACTCGCAAGGATGGATGGTGGCTCTTCAGTGGGCACTGAGCTGGGAAGCGGGGACGTAGGCGTGGTGGACCCCACATCATCAGCGCAGAGCTCAGTTGTGAGTGCTCGGTAAACATCAACAGTATCATCTAGGTCTAGGAGACCTAGTGGATCCCTTGGGAGCCATAGGGCATTAGAAATGGGTTTCGTGTAGTAAGGATTGTCATAAGGGATGTCATGACGGGGTTCGTCATCCCATGCAGCAAGAGGTGGATGTCGTTGTACGAGAGAAGGCGAAATGCATGCTGGAGGCTGAAATGGTTCCTCAGCAGGTGATGAGTGGAGCGGACTACCAGGAGCGGCCACTGGGGGGTTTTCTTGGGTGGATGCCACTGTTGGCTTATTCTCATCCACTGAGTGTAGCCGTGAGAAGGAACCAGTGTGAGGGCCAAACGGGTTCGGTTGACGCTGTGCCGGCGGTCGAAGTCTTCGAGGAAAGGTTGAATAAGAGAAATTTATCCAGGTAGGTAATCGCCAGGTCTGGAATCTTGAAGGATGGTCATGAACGCCGTCTGTTCCGTCCTCATTACTGCCGGGGAGCTTCTCTTGGGGTATATTCTGGTTTCCTTGGTTGTCTTCTGCATTCGCACCAGCTCCCGCACCCGTCCGGCAAACCACCTGCGCTTCCTGGGTATCATCCTGCTCGAATTTGGCGACAACCATTCGGGTAATACTGATCATGACTCCATTTATTAGGGCAAAGACGGGAGGGAAAACTACACGCACATGATTTTCGCGATCGCAGTCAAGATGAATAAAACAGCCGCTAGTGCCATATTTGCCGTCTTGTGGAGTACAGCCATGTACGCCAGGAATACGAACTAAGTCATAATTCAGTTGACCGTATAATGGCAGAATGCAGGACGAACTTGAGCTAGCATCAATCCTACAAAACGTAGTCATATTAGCCATGTTCGGGGATGCAAATGGGTGTATCATACCGTCTAGTGAATAACGAATTATGCGGATCAACAATATTTGACCATTGCATTCGTAGTTCTTCGCGTAGACATGTAATAGCTACCCGTCATACATAGTCAGATCTAGTTGGGCGAAGCCTGCCTGAGTAACGTTACGGACCTGATTTTTCACAATAACTGGGAAACGATTGGTTCAGCGCAAATGTCAACAAAAATCACATAAATAACCAACCAGTCTCAACAGAGAAATAGATCAAGCCGAATGGTAGGACAAGTGGGTTCAGTAGAGCAAAAAGGAGTAGCACGTGAATGACCAGGAGGTGGTTTGGTAGCCAGTCTGCGTTGAGAAATCCTGTAAGAAACCTCGGTGCTCAAGCCTGATGGAACCTACAATAGAAATTGAATGTTCGTGGACGGATCCCGACAGCTCGTTTCCTTGGTGTCACTTGTCGCTTGGTGGAGGGGTAAGTGAATAGAGGCAGCTGCAGCAACGAATGTCAACGACTTCATTACAACGTCGAAAAAACCTTACACCAACTGCAAATGCCAGTGTGAGAATGGGATACGAAATCATGAGTTATGAAAACTTACACATCGCGAGCTCAAAGCTTCCATGGATTGCAGTGGTAAAGATCACTGCAAGCAGAATCCTTCAATCCACTGAGAAAATGTTCGAGAAGTTGTACGTACGCCATCCAACATAGAAAGGTCCAGCCGCCGTAAAACTACCAGCGACAGTATCTATTATACTACTCCCAGACACGGCCTTGAGCGACGTGAGGAAAGATTGGACCGCAGCGGTTCCAACGCAGAAAAACACCAAAACGTTAACGATTAGGAACTTATAGTAACGGGTCATGATCCTGTCGTGCATCGCAGAAAGGGTGATGATTGTATGGGCTTTCTTAGCAATGAGAAGAAGAATCAGTGGAATGAGCATCATGAGTAGTGAAATGAGGATGGTCGGAAGGAAGGATTGGATGACCTCTTCTTCCCAAGGGTGGCTAGAAAGATAATTGTACTACGTGGTGTTCAGTATATAGAAAATGTCAAAGAATCATTGTACGAACCAAACTTGGCCAGAATGTCGAGATGCTCTCAATGGAGACGAGACCAACAAACAGTGTCACTGGGAAAATCCAGAATATTGTAAACGCCCTGAACCACAATCAGCTCATCCCAATGGTCAAACTCCAACAGATCAGCACTTACCAGACCCCGACGTTTACTACCCAATCTTTGAGGATGTCTACTCGATAAGCTGTCTTCATTACTCTTTTCCAGTCGATGTCCTCATACTGCGGAGCCATCGTCACGAAGCATGCAAGTGGGTTATCAGGATGTACCGCTAAGTACTTGCATGCCTTCTTTGCATCTGCCGGATCTTTGAAAGTTACAAATGCTGTTGATACAGCGTGGTATTCTTTAGCAGCCTTTGCTCGATTCTGCATGATCAACGATGTAAGGATCTTGAGTTTGACTGTGTAGTAATCGATGCTCGGAGCAGTTTTCCCCCGAAAGAAGACAGAAAGGTGAATCAACGGCTGGTATGGGTTCAGTACGCTTGGAGGTAAACTAAGCAGTGCATCCCATATCGTTCCGGAAGGAGTGTCAATGTTCTCCTTGCTTGGGACGTCTACCTCTTGATCCACTTTGGACACTGTCAGTTCGCAGTAGCCATCAAGTTCTCTGATACGCACCTTTCACCTTCCGGACGAGTTTGCGCCTTGAGAGCGAAAACTTGCTAGTCAATTCATAATCATTCAGGAACGGTGCGAGCGTCCGAATGAGTATGTCCATATTGTTCTGCTGTTCGTTGTGGGTTTGACTAAACCCATTTTCCACATCTGTAGTCCTATTCCGAGTGCGTCCAGGCGCGTTGGTATCTTCCTTTGAACTGCGTCTACGTTCTATCTCGTCGTACACCGCTAAGAGTGCCTTATTTGCCAGTCTAATGTGTGCGGCCTCTGAACGACGGAGGATATCCTCCCGCCGTTCCAGCAATGACGCCAACTCCGTCATCCGTAGTGCAATGACAACTCGGCCGACAACTGGTATGTTTTCCGGTGTTGAACTGGGAACATGATGAAGTGGAGCTCCATCGTTTTCTTCCTGGCTTTCATCAGCTTGGCGTTGAGGCGCATTTATGCTTTGCGGAATGCGCTTTGCTCGATTAAAAACGAAGGTGAACAGTTTGTTTAAAAAACCGGGCTGTTTCGATGCTGGCAAGCCAACTGACGGCTTGTCGAGAGAACGCGAGAGGTAATACTCAAAGTACTCCCTGAGCTCTTTTTCTGAGCGAAGCGGAACCGGGATGTTGGTCACCATCACGGTGCGCAGACGCAAACCACGGTTGGAACGGTCTACGTTCATGGATGGAATATCTTGAAATGGGTATTGCGGATGAGGATGCGGATGGTATTGTGCCTCCCTCTCGATCATGGCATCGGACTCCGCGCTGCGCATAACAGACTGGATTTTCGCTGCTCGGAATTTGAACACCCCATTGCAAATGTAGACGAGGTTTCCTATCCATGTGAGCGTGATCCAGAAGAGGAGGCATACATGAATCCAAAGTAGAGAGAGACCTTCTTGGGTTCCTACGAGTGAAGAGATCGATGCTTTAGTCATTGACTGCGATGAAATCGAATCCGAAGAAAAGTGAATGTGTATCGGAAGAAGAATAGGAGTGGTCGTAAACGTGTGTAGAAGGACAAAGAATACTTATCGCAATAAAAATTAGCAGATGTAACTTAAGTGCGGCTGCAAGTACTCACGGCATCCGCGCAGGAATCGCACGTATAATGTTGCATCGATTCCTCTAAGTTCGTTGAGCTTTTCTTGAGGAAAACTGATGCTGTCCTTGACCCAGGATAATGGCCAGCCTCGGGGCGTTGGAGGGGAAGGATTCCTACTACCATTATCAGAATGAGCAAAAAACATGAGCTATGAGTGACAAGACCTTGCCCACGAACGACCTTGGTACAGGCTATCGACCACCAATTAAAAGACAATGACAAGCAAAATGCTTGAGAGTGCTCACTAGCCAAACTGCCAGGACTCAACGCTTCTAAGCCCCTCAAGCTGAGCGTGATGTCCACGTCTCTTTCTTTTCATGATCTCATGCGACGTTACAGACACCACGGCCAGTACAATTGCTATGAGCGACTGATTGACGAGGCCACTGAGACAGGGAGCATTCAATGTTCAACATGCACCGAAGACTTGGGGAAATAGACTGAACCTGTAGTCCTTTGAAAAGAGCCTGTCTTGAATGTCGCTCATGATGGCAGGAATATCTACAAAGCGTCAGAGTGCTAACTGGGTATCAGAGTCCAGACGTTAAGAAGTTGAGTGTTAAGGTATCAAGAATCAGAAAACGAGACAAATGACGTCTATTCATATCCGCGCCCGACTCCACGAGTCCACCCGTGCGGTCCACAAGGCACAAGCTAGCAACTGGCTGCAAACTACGTGGAGCCGCTTACTGTCAAAATCAAGCCTCGATTCTGTCAGGGTCCCAGCAGGTAGTTGTGCAGGAGCAATATATTGATGTAGTGTTCATGTGGATGACGCTGTTCCCAGGTTGAACGAGCGCTTAATCGCTCAGCAAGTTATAATAAGTTTCAACCAATCCAGAGCTTGTGAATTACTAGACAGTCTACTTCTATAGACAAATACGTGCTCTACTTCGTGCGCATTATCCGTAGTGTGCTCGGCCTATACACGTAGTTCTCTGCATAGTTCTTCGGAGGGATTTTCTTGGTCGGAGGTGGTTGTCTGTGGCAATGCGTCAGTGTCCAATTCATGTCAGAAGTGAGGCAGGCACCCACACGTAGTAATCCCAGCCTGGAGGAAAACAATGAGGTCAGCGGACACCGAGTTACAACAGATGAAGCGCACCTTGTTTTTCTGCAAAGTGGACGGCATCTTCTTTGCTTTTGAATGACATCCTAGTACCCTGCATGTAATCCGCACTGTGCAGATAGTGATGAACGCTGTTTCAGACGAACAAACCAGGCAGCAAGCACTCACGAGCTGGCCCAACCCATCACGGGGTTCTCCCACCGACCTGCTCCCTGAAGGATATCCCAGTCAATGCGCCACCGCTCCGATTTCCCTGGTCCGCTTTGCATGGTGTTACGGGCTGGTTGATAGATGCGCACCGCACGATGCCGGAGTTCAGCTGGATTAACGGTAATTCAGCTTAGCGTTTTTTCATCAATTTCAGTTTATTAGAGCACACCTGGAGCACCACTTATAACTTCTGCCGTCAATACATCAGTGTGAGCTGCCTCTGCAATTTGGGTGGACTCTTTCTGGGAAGCATCACGAGACTGGACTGGTTGGGTGGGTGTTTCTGCAGAGAAACAGCGCGTATAAGCTGGCAATGCCCTTCTGGGTATTGCCTGGCTACAAGTACGGAGCAGAGACATTGTCGAAATCTATGCAGAGGCAAGGAGTTGGAGGCGGCGAAGTGCGGCTTGGTGGCGGTGTAAGATGTCCCACGACACGACCCGGATAACACGATGGAACTGGAGAGCGTGAGCTTGCAAAGTTGACTCGGACTGACGACATATTTCTCCCACTAATATTTACCTGCTCAACTTCAGAAGCGAGTGACCACTCGCAAGACGCGCCAACTGTCAAACAGGTCCGAGTCTTGGCTCATCCATACGGTAAGTACGAAGTTATCTCACGCGATAAGGTCCTCCATGAGATTAGAATCATCAGAATGATTGGATCAGTTTCACGCGATATGGCCTTATGACCTCGTTGGCTAACTGGGTGCGGGAGCGAGCAACGTACTAAAGGAAGGATGATTTTGAGAATAGGCATACTACCCACATGAGTGACCTCCAACGAAGAGTTGCCATCATTGGCGCCGGGTAAGCCTGGAGTATTGCTTATAATTTTAACAGTATACAGGGCTGAACACATATTCGCAGTATTGGCGGGTTGTCTCAAGCCATTGCTCTGAAAACCAAACTCGGATTCAACAATTTCACAGTAAGTGAATCCTTTCAACGCTAGGACAGTCGTTTGAGTCTGTTTGTAGCTATACGAGAAAGCATCTGAAGTTGGTGGAGTCTGGAGGGTACGTTTTTGTGGGACCCCTGACTTTTGCTAACAGGTTTTTGCACAGGCTAACGCATACCCTGTATGATCAAGAATTGAGGCTGTCATATATTACTTACCTTAGAGTTCTACTTAGGGATGCTCATCGGATGTTCAAATTCATTGGTACAGCTTATCGACAGACCTCTACCCATACTGGAATAAGTCTCATGGCCTTCAACCGGAGATTCAAGCCTACTGGGTCAAGCTCACCAAGAAATATAATCTGTATCCGCACATCACATTCAATACAAAAGTGCTATCTGCCGAATGGGATAATGCGAAACAACAGTACGCTCTGGTTTCAGAAGACGTCCTTACAGGAAAGAGGATGACGAGTGTAGTTCACATCGTAATTTCTGCCGTTGGTATTTTGGAGGTCCCAAATATTCCATACGAAATCCCTGGATTTCGGAAATTTCAGGGGACCGCATTTCACTCCGCACAGTGGCCAGAGTCAATAAATTTGCAGAATAAACGTGTTGCGGTGATTGGAAATGCCTCGTCCGGGTGAGCCCTACATGTTCTGCCCACTTACTTGGTGGTGACGATACAACAAGAGCACAATTCGTGCCATCAGTATCCAAAGACCCATCTGTCGAAGTAGTAAACTTCATCCGCACCCCGACCTGGTTCAACCTTCGAGTGAGATCTCTGCGGTCTATTCAATGTCTCGAGAACTAAACAAATATCTAAGCCACATATTCCGTACTCGGATACCGAGAAATGGATATTTGCCAACATCCCGTTAGCGATGCGATTGCACCGAGCTTGGATCATGTTCTGGGTCGGGCTAGCTGCATTGCATGATTTTAGCTTGCTGACTTTTGTTGCAGTTCGATTTTCCCTCTCTCTTACCTCCGAGTGATAAAACTCGCAAGAAGCGACGTGAGGTGAGCACCATTTGCGAGTCGTGTGTGATATTCAGTCCAACATGCCTCTCAGGCCATGACGAAATACATCATTGATAAGGCACCAAGTAAATACCACGCTCATATGATACCTGACTATCGTACGTATTTGATCTATGGATCACTATTTATGTGCTTACATGCTCCATAGCTGTCGGCTGCAAGCGAACCGGTTCGTCTCCGGTAGTCAGACTTACGCGACGTCCTTTCTAACATCACCTTTGCAGTTGCAGACAGTGGTTTCTTAGATAGCCTCCATCGCCCTAACTTGGCGCTGAACTTCGACGGAATTGCCGAAATTGTGGAGAATGGCATCGTCACAAAAACTGGTATGTGCGCCATCATCGGGTGACGAGCTCTCCTCACGTTAGTTTAAGGGGAAATGTTACCATTTGACGTTATCGCATATGCGACTGGTTTCATCGGCGTGAGTACTGCACATGATCTAATGTTTCACAAGGTGCCTACTGCAACAACAGGAGCGGTACCCGATGCATGTTCAAGGCCTGAATGGAGTTACTATTCAAGGCTATTATGACGCGCATGGCGGCCCTGCTGCATACTTCGGCACTGCAATTCCAGACATACCCAACTTTTATTTGCTAGCTGGTGAGTTCAGATGGGATGTCATTATCAACTGTCGTCTGATGTAATGATTACAGGACCAAATACTGGAACACCAACATCGACGATGTTCGTGGAGGAGGTCCAAGTACGTCCAGTGTACTTTCACACACCTCTACTCAAATTTGTCGCAAGATTGGATACATTCTTCAACTTGTAGAGCCGGTCATTAATGGTTCCGCTTCATCCTTTAGCGTCAAAGCCGCGCCCACAGATGCATATAACGCTAAAGTTCAAGAAAGAATCTCCCGTTCAGTGTTCGTGCACTGCAATTCCTGGGCGCGTACGAACGGCACAGGCAAGGTTTTCAATCCATTCCCTTGGGCTGTGACCTTGTGGTGGTGGTGGCTTCGCAAACCGAATTGGGCTCATTTTATGGCAGTAGGCGCCGAGAAATGGGTATGGGCAAGCCGAATAAAGGCTGTTAAGGGATGCGGTGCAGTCTTGTTACTATCTTGGTTATGCATTCGTGGACCATCTCAGCGAACTTTGCACAACGTGGTAAGTCCGTCATTGTTCTTTGATGTTGTTGCTCGAACAATCACTATCGCTAGGCGAGAAAATACTTGAGTAAAATTACTCTTCGCCTTTGAGGTTCTTTGAGGCGCCATAGAAACGCGATCGGACATAGAAAAGAGACAGCTTGCGTCCTACCCTTTCTCTTTCTCGCAAGGTTGGCAGTTGGAAACAATGTGATGAAAGGGTACCTTTTTATTCGCCAATGATTATCATGATTGCTCGATGTACATGTAACAAATTAATGCACCGCCGATCATGATGCTGGCTAGAACGTTCCCATTGTGAACCAATGCCAACTCGACAGGATTCAGGAGTCGCACTCTTGTTAAGTAGTGGACCCACGGGTCAAAATAAGTTTGTCCGGATCCTCAGGTACAATACAAAGTCGACAAAGCCGCTAGCAAACTAGAGTAGTGCAATAACCGAAGGTAAGCTAATAGGTTAGGGTTACCTGACAGGTCAACAAATAATCGTCAACACACGATACTCCTCAACCAGCTCGACAGAGAAAGGCCGCAAAATATCAGAACCGCCGAAACAAACTTGGTGAGTTTTTTCTTCAACGAGTGGATCATAATAAGATTTACTTTTATTACAGATATTCTCCAATCATAATGAACCGACCAGGTGTGTTCCAAACTTGTTCTGGTGCCATTGTCGCACTTAGTTCCGCCCAGGTCAACAACCACCACAGCGACCACCAAGTCTCGTCCCTCCAGCGTCGCAGTTTCGCTCTCCATATCCAACATCGCAATATCCCCTACCGCAGCGGAGTTATCCAACACCAACGCTGCAACAGCAAAAAAGTTATGCAACACAGGCAGGGCAGAGTGGGTCAGGAGCGGCAAGTGCAGGGACGCAGAGCAGAGACTTCGGCCCTGATGATTTCCCAGCGCTGGGGGGTCAGGCAGGCCAGCAGACGCTAGGAAGCACGAATGGAACGCATCATCTACATCCGCATCAGCACAACCACACCGCACACACACAGCTGCATAATCCACAACCAACGCATAATTCTCATTCTGCTCAAGGGCCGCAAGCTCATCATCACCCACAAACGCCCGCACAACAGGTGCTCATGTCTGCGGCCGACCGGTGGGGGCTTCTTGGCCTGCTAGCGATGATTAAGAACACCGGTGTTGACGCAGATGGAGGTCTGAGCAGCGTTGGTACGGATTTGGGTGCAATGGGACTCGACATGGGTTACGAGGGGTATGTCATGCATTACTATACGACCGACCTTTTTTGTTCATGTGGCACCGAAGAAACCTGTATTCAACATTTATAACGCCGTGGGCAGATCAATCTGCGGCCCATAGCGTTGAACCTGATTTTCATCTGCCCCCGTGTTATAGCGCTCAACCGCCGCCACTAGGACCAGTCAAGGCTGCAGCTTTCAGCGATGAGACACTGTTTTTCATGTTCTATTCGAATCCGAGGGATGCACTACAAGAAATCGCAGCGCAGGAATTGTAAGTTTCCTCTCTTACCATTCCGATTGCAGTCGCAGGAGACTCTTGATACATTCAGTCGTGCTGTTTGGCTTTTGCTTATTGATTCGAACTGAGCTTTAACTTCGCAGGTGGAATCGTAATTGGCGATATCACAAGGACCTACGGATTTGGATAACGAAAGAAAGTGGTAGCGCTCCATCATCAAAAATCCCAGGTGGCGAAGCAGGGACATACACGTGGTGGAACCCTGATGACTGGTGCAAAGAGCGCAAGGAGATGAGCGTTCGCTATGCAGACCTCGAGGAGAAAACAGTCCCAGCATTCGTGATGGGACCAGGTCTAGTATTGGCACAACCTGGACAGAACATACCCGGTCAGCAGCAGGTACCGGGTGCTACAGGGCAGCAGGGGGGAGTACAACCTACGGGGCAACCAAGGATGCAGATGGCGGGTATATAGGCTGGATTAATCACATTTCCGGTTATTATCGTATTCGATTCGTAACGGCAGGTCGTGTGCTTACTCCCGTATTTTAAGTGTTCCGCTTCACCGCCATGTTCTTGAAGTGAACGACTGTATCTGTACTCTTGAACTGGCCCCTTCATCCCTCCCATTTTTCTTCGTCTTTATTACCTTTGCGGATAATTGATACTTGACACGCTAACTGCAAAACACCTCAGTTACGAGTGGTCACCGTGCAAGCTCGAAGAATCTAACGATCGGTCTCAGCCCTCACTAGCACTAAATACTGTCTCGAAGCTGCATGGAATATTCCACACCTTGGTCAGAATGCGGCGTCTGACGGGCTAACTGGTGCGTTAGAAACCCGATCGAACGATATTGGCGAGCTGAAAAAAGGTTAAAACTATCCACTAAATGTCATCACCTTACTAAGTATACATAGTATCCACCGCTGCGAAATCTATTCAGCTGAAAGGCGTAGGTGTCAGGGTCGACAACAGGATAACACGTTCTTGTCGGATAAAGACTAGGTTCGTACCGTATAAGTCTGAGTTTCATGGGTGGCTCTAGACCCTAGAGCTATGCATTATCCGACCTGAGGGGAACCTCGAGGTATTTGAACCGTCACTCAGGCAAGAATGTAACATGGACGCCTCTACGGCAAAGAAGGGGGTTAGGCCACGAAAATGCAAGGGCCTAGACCTATGAATTGACTGCCCCTATGACGTGTTCCAGAGGGGCACCGCTAATTGGCCATGAGGGACGCTCATTCGAGAGCATGAGAAAGCACAATGCAGGATGGTACATATGGTATATATGATACATCAGAAGGGGCATTGCATGCAGTGTCCAGGACATGCAGTCGTAAATAATATGAGTACCTGCTACGTCCAGATCACTTGTCAAAACCAATAATCCTGCTCACCGGTCGGAGCATTATCGCAGGATTTCTGTCATTCATCATGTCATTCGTGTCATCACCCATGTCATCGTCATCGTCTTCATCACTCTCGGAGGCTCTGGCATGTTTTAAGCCGAACATGCTCACTACTCGATTGATATGCGCTTCAGATTGCTTGAACATGGGTGGTGCGCGAAGGGAATTGGCGCATTCGGAGAGCTCCAGTACCAAATCACCATCTAGCTCGGTGGTGAAGAGATCAAGGATATATCTCCTCACTGGTAAACGGTACCGTTGCGTCGAAACGGTGTGCAGAGCACGGAAAAATACAGAGGGCGACGAGAACGCCGACCGATACTCTGGCCGAGACTTCATCCTGAGATGATTGTTGAGCAATCGTGGGTAAAGTGCAGAACCACTTCATATAGCTTACTTGGCAAGTGATCGCGATGCGGCGTTCGCAATCACAGTATTGCTTAGGTTCTCTATTGCAGTGATCACCTCCAGCTCAATGTGGGATGTCGGCGGTAAAAGCCGAGAATCGCAATCCCCTGTTACCTTGACAGGATTCCAAGTAGGTAGCTGAAAAGCATCAGATACAAGCTGTTACAGAAATCTAATGCCTCACTGAAATGAATTTATCCAGATCTAAGGGTATGCACAACCCTGTTGGCAACCCAAGTGGCGACAAAGTTGCCTCCCACCGATAATCGTCCAGAATTTCTGCTCCTTGGGAGGTTGAAGAAATCAACCCGAGAACGAAGAAACACGTCCTGTAATTATGTTCAGCGTCATGAACCAAGGAGCCAACAAAATGCTTACCCTCGTACAGAGGGAATGGGAGAATGTTCAGCGATCTCCAATATCGCAGGAATAATCTCTTCCTCTTCCAGGAATGGAAGACCACCTTCGGTGGCTCCGACATTCCCCTACATAATTGTCAATGATTTGGCTTGAACATAACTCAAACCAAGAACGCGTACCACTGCCCATAGAATGCTCTTGAGTTTGAGAATTAACTCCAGATCCTCACTCTCAAGACCGTGTTGTTTTATAAAATGGGAGAACTCCGAGAAATGGCCCTTTTCACTGAGAACTTGACAGCCAAGCTCAGTTTTTGCCATTTCTCCATAAAAGTGGGGTGGGACGACCCCGTCGAAGGCCCTTGGGCCGATAAGTTACTATGACTATATTAGAGAGCGGCACGTACAAGACGTCTTCATCGTCTTCTACAGCATCTGAGCTGAAGACCTTGGAAAGGAATATTTCCACCTGTACGACATAGTAGATGTTACGTTCCTGGATAGATGACGCTCAGCGGAGTGTCCCCAGTAAAAGAAAGCCCATACATGGAACCACATGTCCATTTCTCTGTCGATGTAACCTGCGCTATACAAGTAACGGAAGCCCATCGGAGTTGACATGAATCTGTGATCACGAGTCAGCTCTGCGCCCAAGCCAAAATCGGTAGAGGTGAACAGACTTGAGTAGCAGAGGATGTCCAATTTCTCCGAGATGGTCCATCGTCGGCTGCATTTCCACGACAAGTTGCAGTACTTCCATAGCATCACAGGCTTCTTCAAGGAATTGGATAGCCAATTCACAAACTTCTGGTTCTGGGTCATAAATTTGAGTCAAAAGAAGACGCAGTGTCCATGTGACTGGGGTAAGTGAATCTCGTATAAGATCCCCAAGGTGGTTCGTCGCATAAAGACGTGTGCGCTGTGGAAATTATATAAGGCGAATGTACGTTGCGTCGAATGTGACATGGCTCACGACATCGCTCGACGTAAGAGCTTTGGATAGTACGATGCGGGGATGACCATCACTTAATATCTAGTGAATAACAACCACTATAAGCAGAATCAAGAGCTTACATCGTACAATCCAGGTTCGTAATCACAGCGGTGATCAAGTCCTCGCGATCGCGCAGCTCGCTAAGGTGATAGAAAGCAGTGAAAAATTTGAATTTTTCCATGAGCCTAGACACATCCGTCAACAAGACACGAATAAGGATTACAAACAGCTCACTCACTCGATGCCTTCTGCATGTTTGCTTAAAGTTCCGAGCATTTCGAAATAACCATAAGTCAATGTCTCCGAAATCCTGAACTTGGAAAATATAGGATCGGATTCTGATGTGCCGTTGAACTGCAAGACATTCGTCAAATAGGACTACGCGGTCAACTTGATAAAAGCATACGGGGTCTAATTGAGCAAAACACTTTACTAATTGCTTCAACAACTCATCTTCCGAAGCGAGGAATCGAATACCATCGGGACTAGCCAGCAACGTAGTGAGAAGAGAGCACCCTAAACGTACCCAACGAATATTGGGCTTGCGACTGATTAGTATAGATTTTTTCATCTGTAATGAGGCTGCAGCATACCTGCTTCTTGGGAAGGTCAGAAAATCGATGGGAGAAAGGATGGAAAAAGGATAGTAGCCGTCGCATAAACCTTGCTACTTTGATGGCTTCTTCCAATCGTTTGTGATTCAGTAACGGCCCCTCGATCAACTCTTGAAGCATCTCAAAGTTCCATTTCGTGTTATCTTTTGTCATCATAACCTGTCACAAAGTCAAACCGGTGCACAGGGCAAATCATACATTTAAAACAAACACACCTGCGTCTCGATCAATGACGATTGGAAGGTTTTGTCGTCCATCTGCATTCCCATCTTTATTTTGACTTGCTCAACTTGTCTTTGTCCTCTCCGGACTGCGTCTTCAGTAGAGTTCGCTCTACGATATAAGATAAATGCATGTCTTGTGGACCACCTCAGGTACTCACCTGGGACGTGCATTCCTAACAGTGGGTTGCAGTCTCAGACGGTTGCGATTGAAGCTATCAATTGCCGATAGAGCAGCCGTTCCGATTATCCTATGCTCTCCTCGGTTGTAATCTGCTGCCAGATTGAATACACGCGGAACGGCCTAAAACGTATTCACATCCACATTCCGGAAAATGAATGGACTGCCTTGGCCATACCTGTATCTTGGCAGCAACGTTCAGCGGTAGTACTCTATTCGCCATTTGCATCACTTCGGCCATGAGCAGGGTCGCCTTACGTGACAGATTGGAACCAGTGGTGCATTCCTCCAGCATCGCGGTGAGCGCCTGTCAGCTGTTAGGTCTGGAATGAAACGTATATGGGATATATGCTTACATCTATCAGACCGGCGTCCGTGAAAACGAGGACGAGAAGGGCAATATACTGGTCAGTGAGCTTAAGCGTTCCAGGAGCCTTCTCTGGAGGTTTCTGGTCTGTGAGTTGATCTGCAAACGCTCGTGGTTTTCGGTACACTGCACTAGCGCTTAAGTAGCCAAAAACCTGTGATGTCTAGCTAACATACTGGTAAGTCGCCGACCGTCTATGAATGTTTTATACCATTCTGGAGCCTTGATATTAAACAGATCAAAGAACATATCCAGTATGATCTCCTTGAATCGAGGTTAGTTATTTTCCCAATACGGACTCATGTAACACACCCTAGTTTCGAGAGACGGTATTCGTAGCGTATTGACGATGGACTTGATTGCATGTTGATCCTCCAGGCAAAAATACATCAACCCTACGAAAAAAAAATTCATACTTGACGGAGAGCACGTTATAGCATGCTTACCGCTCCAAGTCCGTAACATCAACTGTACGACCTTGGTACAACTTCGCATACGATCAGCATGATCAGCACCCTTGCCATAGGCGTCTGTAATGGGTGAGAGAGCAATCTATAGTATAAAGTCAAATCGTGAACCCTCAAAAAGAACAGCCTGCGCACCTCCAGATCGGTTCCAAGACGCAGGTAGGCGCGGGTACGAGGGCAGTCGATGATGTGCAAGAATGTAGCGGCTAGCATCGGTCCGACCTCCACCGGACCTTCACCAAGGGCATGTAAAAGGAATCGAATGCCCCCCGATCGCGCCACCAGATCAATGTCAATGAGTACTTCAGCGCTCTGATCAGCCCGCAGGTCGGATTCAAAGGGAACACATCCACGTACCCATTTCGGCGAGAGTTTGTACGCAAATGGGTCGAAATGGATCTTCAGCATGCTCAGCGACTGCTAGAAATGCTCGCATAATAGGTTCTGAGAGAGGGATCATGCCTGTTCCGGTAATGCCACGTCGATCCCTGGGTTCAGACACGATGTCGACGATAGTACGGATGAGCTTGATGACTTGTTCCCTTTCCACGGCATGTTTGTTATCTCGTGCTAAAGATCTATTTAAACAAATGAGAAATCTGGAATGCACT
Source organism: Rhizopogon vinicolor AM-OR11-026 (assembly GCA_001658105.1). NCBI lineage: Eukaryota > Fungi > Basidiomycota > Agaricomycetes > Boletales > Rhizopogonaceae > Rhizopogon > Rhizopogon vinicolor. Next base: position 44,915 of record KV448148.1, on the reverse strand, counting down.
AAACAGAATGAGTATAATACTTCACAATGAACCAGTCCAGAGGCTGCTTATGAAGCTCTCCTGCCGAATCTGAATCAACCAGTACATGTCTGATCAGCCGATAGGCAGCAGCTCGGCAGCGCATAGAGCATCGATCAGCCAGAGAAGGGATTATCCTAGAGGCAGGATCAACAAGTACTGAATAACGTGCGCGGACAACGCTCACGCTTGAACAACTTCTGCGAGATTAATCTCGTAGCGGACACGAAGATTACGCTGGAAAATACAGACAAGTCGGTTCATTATATCTATCCGCGGCCTGTCGTTATCTCCTGCTGGAATACTGCTAATGGACGATGGGGATGATGCTGAAATGGGCGATGTTATTGGACGCGATAGCGAATTTAAAGATTTTATGCAGGCATTAGCTTGAGCCAAAGCTGTTCTGAAGTCGTCTATCCTGGACATCAACTTCCAAGAAAAAAAATCCGATTGATTCTAGCTACAGACCTCTGTCCCTATCATCACTATCCGCCCTGAACCGAAAGCCGACTGGAGGAGCCTGCCCAGCGAACTTGCGCCGATTTACAGGAATTCCGTTCTTCCTGCGCTTCCCTCGAGACGCTCCTGCCACCTTGTATGAGTGACTACAAGGGTACGCCGTGCATAAAGACGCACCAAGCTCGATCTTCCTCGTCAGAGACTCAATTTCTCCAGCTGCCATCTCGAGCTCCGATTCCACTTGCAGACGCATCGTTTCCTGCGCACGACGCGATGTATATAAATCAGATCAATCTCGATGAAGTAGGACGTACAGTCAGAGACAATTTGAGAAACCTCTCTGCGCCCTCTTTGATCCTGTTCTCCCGTTCCAGTAATGCGTTGAGGGTATCAAGCTGGTAGGCAACCGAGCGCTTATTGTTGACCAGGCTTGAAGGAAAGGAACAACGTACCTGGTCATCGTCGTCTCGATTAGTCCCTTCTGTGTCATGATGGAGAGTTGCTGACTCCACGCCAGTGGACTGTGATGAGGATGAGACATTAGCCGGGTGAGTTGTTCCAGAGTTCTCAGGATCGATGCTGGTTGGCATCAACGCCTGTCGTCGGTCGTGAAGTGGTTATAATATAGATGCAGGTCCTCCAGTTTGTAGGAGTAGGGGCTCCACTTGTGGTCGTAGCTGTTATGTAGTAGCTAGAAGACCGTTGACTTGGTTCAAGTTTAGATATTGGCAAAACCCTATACATAGTACACCGGCCCGTCTTCCTTCCGTAGTAAGTATCTATGTGTAGACATTAATTCTCAATAATTGCATGGTTCCAAGCATGTCGCAAGCATCTATGACACTGTACGTCCAGTATGCACTCCATTCATCTATGGCTGTTTAGGGTGTAAACTCCGTGAATTGATGGGCTAGATAGTACACGTTGTTGATCATATGGGGTAGCAGTTGGTATGGTGAATAGTTGTATCATGCATACAATCTTTTGGTGTATCTGTAAAGGAGATGAGCGATACATGGCAACAACCTCATGCCCAAATCACTCACGAATGCAAGCCATGAACACCTCCCTCCACCTGTGCGCTCGCCGTTCTCAGCTCAAACCTGACGCGACCCGCCTTTACCCCTTCTTGCAGCTTCGCAACGCTGCGCACGCCGATGTCCTGAAGACTGTGCTGTACGCCGACATACAAGTACGGGATGAACGCCTTGACGCTGCCCTTGTCCTGAACATCGCCTGACACGCCTTGTGCAACCTTGACCGCCGATGACTCAGAGAAATAGCGCGACGTGGCAGCGTTCTCGTGTGGCTTGCTCGAGGGCTGTGGCGCGTGCTTCGTAGAGCCAGGCTTGCTATTGACCTTATCAGGCGCGCCCGGTCTACCCTGCTCCATAGCCTCAAGACTACCCATGCCCCGGTAGGTCTTCACCCGCTTTCCATCATGGTAAAAGTATTCCCCTGGTGCTTCTGTGGTACCCGCGAGAAGCCCTCCCATCATCACAGCGCTTGCGCCAAGGGCAAGAGCCTTGACGATATGACCAACGTTGCCTATGCCACCATCCGCAATCACGGGGACACCGAACTTGGACGCGAACTCTGCAACAGCAAACACAGCCGTGGCCTGTGGACGACCAACAGCCATGACCTCCTGTGTGATACAAATAGAACCGCTACCCATGCCGACGCGGAGGGCATCTGCCCCCGCAGCGATGAGGCTAGCAGCCTGCTCACGAGTGACGACGTTGCCTGCAATGACCTCCAGCTTGGGGAACGTTTGTTTGATCCAACGAATCATGTCAATTTGGAACAAGGAGTTGCCCTGTGACGAGTCAAGAACGACAATATCGAGACCTGCCTCAACAAGGAGTTTGAGGCGATCTTTGTCGCTAGGTCGTGTGCCGACAGCCGCAGCGGCGTACAGCTGCTTGCTGTTGGGGTCCTTGCTAGCGAGCGGGTAGTTCTGGTTTTTGAGGAGGTCAGAGCGGGCGAGCAGGGAAGTGAGACGACCCTCGTCATCGACAATGGGGAGTTTCCCCTTTTTGGAGGCACGGAGGATTTGGTTGGCTTCCGCAAGTGTAACACCCTGGGGTGCAGTGACAAGGGATGTAGTCATGACCTCATGAAGGGAAGTCTCGGGCGACTCAAACTGCACGTCGCGGGATGTGACGATACCGACAAGCTTGGCTCCCAAAAAACCGGTTTCTGACGAAGGTCAGGCATCAGTTCCGTGATCACGCGAGTGAAAATGGAATGTAAAGATCAGATATGCCAAAAGAGAATATATCCGCAGATCACAGGCGAAACCCGTTACTCGGAAGAACGAAGGTTATTGGTAAATATATTCATCGGTTAAAGAGACGGGGGTGAAATGTGTGAAGTACCTGTGATAGGGATGCCGCAGAATCCAAGACGGGCCTTGATATCAAGTACGTCTCCAACGGTGTGGTTTGGGGAGAAGACGACAGGATCGGTGATGAAACCATTCTCGTGCCTCTTTACAGCTCGTACCATAGCAGCTTGAGATGTAGGAGATTGGTTGTGGTGAATGATACCGATACCACCCAGGAGAGCAAGACTGATTGCCATGTCTGCCTCAGTAACTGTGTCCATAGGACTACTCATAAAAGGAGTCTTGAGAACAACATTACGAGTGATTCTAGTCTCGGTGATCACATCTGAAGCGGGGAAATCGATCTTTCCTGGAAGCATAAGAAAGTCATTATAAGTGAGACCTCCATGGACGCGGGAGTCCATGAGATCCCCGACCGAGAGGCCATCTAAGCGTTCGTAAGTTGCGAGATGGGCGATGGCCTCCGAGGTTGAGAGCAAGCCAGCCATTTTTACAATTCGGTACACACCCGACATTGTGTCATACGCTCGTCTATCGGCATATTCCGATGTACTATAGAATTAAGGTTCAAGCCACAGTTTCCCAGTCCTCCGATACTAACTTACAAGCCCGAACCGAGCTCGACAACATCCTCAAGGCTTCAAGATGGGTCCGTCATTATCGTCTGTCCTAACCACAATGCTCACCCAGTTTATACAGTCCGCTACGCTGCCGCCGCCCTTGCCACAAATCCCGAAAAAAGTCTGTCTCGCACCTTGGTGTCCCACCCAATCTTGATCTAACCTTTGGTCTCGTTCAGCCGCCCTTGCCCGGGGCGAGTACCTCCGCACGCACTTCAAGAACATGAGGGAAGTTGCTGCAGCGCTTACAGGTGAGTCTGCAAGCAATGCTGATGTGTTGTAACCGCTCATCAATCCAATCATTCAGGCCTGAAGCTTACCAAGGCCTACACTTACTTGTCTGACGTCTCTGACCACAAACAAATCATCCCTTTCCGTCGGTTCGCCGGTGGCGTCGGACGGGCTAGCCAAGCCAAGCAGTTCAAGGCAACACAGGGTGCGTCTCCCAATATCAGAGCGAGCTGAAATCTCAGAAAAGCTGACGTTTGGCAATCAATATAGGTCGTTGGCCCGAGAAATCCGTAAAGTTCATCACTCGCCTCCTGAAAAACGCAGAGTCGAACGCCGACGCAAAGAGCCTGGAGCTTGAGGACCTTTACATCAAGAACATCGGCGTCCAGCAAGCACCCGTACGTGCATCTTGTTCTTCTAGCATTCGATCGATATCATAATCTCCATTTCCCCCGTAGAAAACTCGTCGCCGCACGTACCGTGCACACGGTCGTATCAACCCTTACCAGGGCCACCCTTGCCACGTCGAGGTCATCCTTAGCGTATCTGGAGAGGAGGTCGAGCGGAGCAAGGACAAGGACGCAGTTGCGACGCCCTTGTCATCATTGAACCGGAGACAGGTTGCCAGGAGGCGTATCGAGGCTGCACGCGCTTAATGTCATTCCCCCACATATTTGACACGGCTGGTGATATGCGACGGCCATGTTTTTTATGCAAAATATGCATATGCTATGACACCAGACAATCTCTCATCGAAATCACATTCAACCTGATACAATTGCGAAGGAGGGAATACAACGAGTGATCGGGAATAACTATAGTGCTAACGAGTGGACGTGTTAATGAATCATATGTATGGCTAACGAAAAGCAAGTGAGTGAGGTAGACTGTCAAATATATGGTCAGTCAAACAAAGCATCATGAGATCAGAAAAAGTAAATATTGGTGCTAGATCGTAGTAAAAAAAGATTTCTTCACTTATCTACGGTCTGCATAGTGGAGACCGGCGCTAAGGACTTCGAATTCATTTCCGGTTGTTCTTTACCAAACGCTGGCTATGGAGGATGTGAGCTCGTGATTATCAAGCACAGAATCCTGGGACAAAAACCGCACCTCTTTTCGTAGATAATGTGCTCCCATTCCAGTTCCGGGAGACCCAAGTAAGCGCAGACAACCTGCTCCATCCAGTGGCAGACATAATCCACTCGCTGGATGTGATAGGGGGTATGACATTTCTCCATGTCTGTCTCAGTGTCAGTACGGACGAAAGAGGACAATAGTAAACGGTGATATCATACCTTGGATGGCTCGTGTGAGAGGGCGGTAACGCCTGAGATTGATGAGCTTCTCCCCACCCGGCACATTGGGGTGTTCTACACATGGCTCGTTGCCACACTGACGCTTGACGTCGCCGACGAAAAGCACTGCAAGGCAGCATTGATCGTCAGTCGAACGTCGGTGGCTTTGATGTGAAAAAAAAAACGTACCAAGGGTCGGTAGAGTCGGCCCAAGACTCTTTTGGATCGCCTCCTTGTAGGACTTCATACGATTGAGAGGACTGAAAAAGAGACGCAGATAGAGTCGGATCTCGTCATGCTTTGCTCCGATGTTCTGCAGAAGGAGCATCAGCCTGAATCAACACCATAGTCTTACGTGCATTCATACCAATGAATTGCCAATCAAACTATGGCGATCGCATGCTGAGTACAATGCCCACGAACCTGCGTAGTTTCTGATTTTGTGACATTCCTGCAAGCAAACGAAGCACATTAGCTGAGATGCATGGCTGAATAACGGAAACGCACTTGTGCCCAGTCCAGGAAAAATTGTACCTTCGCGACACGAGACTCCACGGACGGTTCAGATACGATGGCGTCTATCACCCAAAGGTGAAGGGCCTTTTCAAAGGAAGCATACGTGGTGACCTTTGGACCAGCATCATTGGAAACGCCATATGTCGTATGTCCAGTCGCCTCCTCCACCCAAAAGCGCGTAGCATCCTCGGGCTGGAAATCCCGGTACTTATCCAACAAGATGACCGTGAGCTGATGCGTCAAAAGATCGATTCCCTGAGGAGAAGCGAACTGGGACAACTTGATCTTGGCAAATTCTCCCTTCATCATCGCCTTCTTGTCGCGTGGCTCCCATGTGCTGGAGAGTTCTCCGATAGGGGAAGAGCCTTGCATGGATTGAATTGTTTTCTCCAAGCGACGCCCATTGTGTTCTTTGGCACACGCCGCATGGTGCAAAGTGTTGATGATTTGGGAGGAGACCTCGCGCGGGAGATCTTGAGAAAGGTCAGAGAATGCGAATTGCGTGAGGGTTGCGAAGATAGCATGATCGTCCGAGTGGCGCCAGTGGAGATCAACCCACTTGTGGAGCAAGCGAGCGACACGCAACTTGATGTGCAAAGACTCGATGTGTGCTTGGTCAGGTGACAAGTCATCGGGTAACGCCTCCCTGTATCGCTCTATAAAAGCATCGAGAAGAAGCGCAGGAGTTGCGAAATAGCGGAAGGTAAGGAAGAAGACATCTACGAGCTCCAAGTCGTTGTCAGAGGCGGTAGATGTGAGATACCGAACGAGGCCCTTGATTGACGCAAGTTGAAGAACTCCATTTTGATCCACGTACAGTTCTGTACTGTCCTCTGGATGATGGATAGAGTTATCCAGCTTGCCATCAAAAAGCTCTGGAAAGAGTGCGATCGAGTTCCTAATGTTAGTCGTGGCGAATGCACGCCCTGCAGGGCTTGCTGCTTTTTCGCAAGCGGTCGCGGTATCCGTCGGTGGAGTCAAGCTCTTCTTGTGTTTCTTAGAGCACGTTCGACGCAATGACGCTGAAATGATGGCAGCCAGGCGGCGTTTAGGCTTCTTGGTCGGGGGCTTGACGAGAGAGCCCAGCTCGTCCGCCTCTTCAACACATGTCTTGTCTGTCGATGCTCCGTCACTGGATAGACGAGTATCTTCACAAGTACCACTCTCCTCCTCGTAACATTCTTCCACTTCCTCCTCCTCCTCTTCAAATTCTACAGGCGGCTCAGGGAGGGGCTTTTTGCGTTGTAATTCGCGCTCGGCAGTTTGCATGAACTCCTTCAGCGCAGACATGGTCATGTCCAACAGCTGCAGGCCCTGCCAGATGAAATCCCTACGGTTCACCGGTTCGAAGCCATCAACCTCAAGCTGGTTGACATGACACAGGAAAAGCTTCTTGGAGAACTGCACTGCGCATTCGGACAGTTTATATGCAGAAGTGTAGCGAACGTCCACGGGGAGCTGGTTCATGGAATGAAAGATCGTCAACAAACATTGAGAAAATACTCGTGTCAATGCACGGAGTGAGTCGAGGTCTTGAGACTCTGCGACATTGTGTAGCAGCCTGATTGGTGCGAGGATTGCGGGGAAAGTTGTTTCGAGGTCAAACTGGGGGGTGCTGGAATATAATACGCCAGATGAGGAAGCATCGGGTTTGTAACTGTCGAGGCTTTCTGCCTTCGTGGCAGAGTCTCGAGGGCCAAGTTCTTCGATTTCTGGTTCGAAGTATGGAACTGGTTTCCTCTTCACGGTCCGAGGCCTCGCTGGGCTTGGGGCGACTGTGTAAGCCATTGAGATAATGGAAGTACCCAGGCGAGGGATATGGATGCGTGGTGAGGTATTGAGATAGCACACAACCGATAAGACATTGGGATATTTATCGTGAAGCTGTTGTGTGGGCATCTATTGTTCAGCTGTGGATGTAAAGCGTACTTGTTGTGGATCATCTTCAGTGCGTTGACACATCCACATCGGCGGACAGTGCAACAGCTCATTTCCACAGCAAAAGCCACCAGGTGCTTTTATTGACGCATATTCCGCGAAGGAAAACAAGCGGGTCCACTAGAACGTCATTTGGCAAAGCGTAGTGAGACCTATAGAAGAAGTAGGCAAAGCGCAAAGCCAAATGTTTTCATTCAGGTAAGGTGTACCTGTAACAGCTTCAAATGGCCAGCCTAATGAGATGGGGCCATTTAGCCAAGCGGGTACACTAAAACGTCGCTGTAGGCTAAGCGGGGAGTCAGACGTTTTCATTCATGTAGGGCGCACCGGTCACAGCTTCAAAGTCTATGTAGCCAGCAGCAATAGTAATGTTGGGGCCATCCAAAATGCACAGGACCCTGTGATAGTGTCAGTCTGGGCCAGACCATACGAACTGATATTAATATTATTGCAAGGTCATCAGATTGCACGGGCCCTAGTCCCCCATAACAAAGAAGACAATCGACCCTCCGAGTTCTATGAAATTTGATGACGATGGTAGAGAATTCTGTTGTGTGAAAGTCGGTTATAGTATTGTAATCACATGTCACGAGCCTTCTGAAGGAAACCGAGACGCCCGAGTGACGCATATATAAGTACGTAGCCTTCGAGGACTTAGCCGCAGTACTTAGTAGTATCAGTATATTCTGCTGGCAACCTTCGCAACCCTCCGCAACAGTTTCACGCGCCGACAAAGTTTTCATACCGCCTTCATCTCTTCGCAGAGTCAGCGCCGAACTTTCAAGCACACGATTCAGGCCAGAATGATTACAACTGCGTTGACCGAACTTCTGGGCATCCGTGTGTGAGTCTATGTTTTGCTGTTCGGGAAGGCACGCAGCTGACAACATCGACAGTCCAGTAGTGCAAGGAGGTATGCAATGGTAAATGACATCTAGCACGCAGTTAAAGGACGATCTGATAGGTTTACACACAGGGTCGGAAAACCTCCGTTACCTGCAGCTATATCGAACGCAGGAGGGCTGGGTGCGCAATATCGTCCCTTTTCCATTCAGCGCCGCTAACTTGAAACCTGCGTCAGGGATGATCACTGCACTGACCCAGCCGAACCCCGAGGCTTTGCGTACTGTGATTCGTGAGACGCGCGCTGCAACTGACAAACCTTTTGGCGTCAATATCACTATTCTACCGTCGATCAACCCACCAGACTACGAAGGCTTCGCGCGTGTAGCTGTAGAAGAGGGCGTCAAGATTTTTGAGACGGCAGGGAACAATCGTTCGTAGCCTCGTATTCTCACTAATGGTGAAGATCCTGACACCTACATATAGCGGGGCCGCTCATCAAGTTCTTCAAGTCCAATGGGTGCCTGGTTATTCACAAGTGCACCACGATTAGACATGCCAAGGTTCGCTTCAATCAGGGTTGTGTTTCATGTTCTTAACACGATACATTTAGTCTGCGGAACGAATGGGTGTTGATTGTCTGAGTGTTGACGGTTTTGAATGTGTGTCACTCTTTCTCTCTGATTAAATCTGATGATGACGATATTCATAGGTGCTGGTCACCCTGGAGAGGAAGATATCGGCGGCCTTGTTCTGGTACGCCTTGGCACCTACCATGTTTATCATTTGTAACCATTCGCAGCTTGCAAGAGCCGCACAAGAACTCAAGATACCCTACATCGCGTCTGGCGGTATTGCAGATGGCCGTGGATTGGCGGCTGCCCTGGCACTCGGCGCTGCTGTAAGTCCGCCGCATCACCCGTCAGAATTGTCATTCATCGATTGTGCCCACAGGGTGTGAACATGGGCACGCGATTCATGTGCACGGTTGAGAGGTGCGGTAATGATACTGTAACTATGTACTCATCTAACTAGTGCTTTTCCAGCCCTATCCACCAGAATATCAAAGAGAAGATGGTCGCCTCCGGCGAACAAGATACCACCCACATATTCCGTACGCTGGGTAATACCTCCCGGGTTTTCAAGAACACAGTATCGCAGCAAGTTGTTGCTCTCGAGCGGCGGCCTGGGGGAGCGAAGTTTGAAGACGTCCGCGATCTTGTAGCGGGCGTACGAGGGAAAGTTGTGTTCGAAAAAGGCGATCCTGACTATGGAGTTTGGACTGCGAGTGTTGCACTTGGCCTGATCAAGGACATCCCGACGTGCGAAGAGCTCTTATCGCGTATGGAGAGGGAGGCGGAAGAGATTATCGGTGGGATGAACAAGTTGGTCAAGACGAAGGCCAAGCTGTAATATTATAGACCTAGCTGTATTTATGCTGGTTAGATGATAACCATGATCATGGTCGCGGTCCTATTGTAATCTCATCAATTTGCCGAGTTCCGAGATAGAGGAAATGGTGCTTCCAGCAAGTATGATGCATGATGTACAGTTGACTGCTCGGGTTCCCTTGTGTTAGTATCTTGAATCTAATATGATGTCTCGAGGCATCGTGGTGGCCGGTGACCTAACATATAGAGATAGTCGCCAACTATACGTAATATGGCTTACAGCAAGTATGTCAATGTACCGCATGGGACATGTCAGACTCAGTCATACACAGTTAGCTGCTCGGCCCCCTTCAAGTTCGAGTCTCTCCTGCACAGAGTCATATATATTTTCTTAACTTTTGCTAAGTACGGTCTGCTATATCCGTTTCATCTAATTACGACTCGTTGTCTTCTGGACATAGCCATCTCCACAGCCAAAGCGCTCAAGAATAGCCTGCTCGACTTTCAGGAAAAGCTACAGTCCCCCTCTTTTCCGTCCCCCCATCTTCATCACCGTCCTGGCGCTTCCTGCACTCACTCTCACCAATCACTGACGAGCACCCCAGGTGGCTGCTCTAGATGTCCAACGAGGAGCAATCCCAATCAAAGACAGTCCGAATCACTGGTCAGTGATTCCGTTAACCGCACTGCCATCTTGTCTCATCATCCCCAGTCCTTGCTGCCAACTCACTCATAAAGCGTGACATTTTCGCACTTCCTGACCCATTCGCCGTGGTCTCCGTTGACGCAGACCAAACATACACCACTAGCCCCGTCCGAAAGAGTCTAAGCCCAACCTGGAACCAGTTCTTTGATATGCAAGTCTTTCTAATTATCTCGATACCATAGTCACGTTGACCGTGTTTCGTATTTTGTAGCACTGTTCGACCATCTTCGATCATCTCAATCCAAATATTTGACCACAAAAGATTTAGAAAGCGAGATCAAGGCTTCCTAGGGCTTGTCAAGCTTACCGGCCAAGAGGCGATCCAGCACTCAGCTAACGGTCACAGTACTTACAATCTCCATCTTTCCAGACCCCATACTGACATGCCACAGGGCTTATTACCGTCGACCTTCGTCAATCATTTACTGCCACATCTGTCTGCGGGAAAATGCTATTTTCTTTCTCGTTTCCGCCATCCACGAGCGCTCAAACAGATACTGAAAGGAGCAACTTAACAACCAGTACATCTTTAAGCCGATCTTTACGCCTCCGTCAGAGCACGCCCCTGCTTCGCCCAGAGCCTTCGACAAGGGTATCCGCTCTTCCTCGTGTCCCTTCCCTCGGTCGCCTCCTTGACCGCCCAGTTTCAACTTCCATCACGGAGTCCCAAGTCTCGTTAGACAGTCCATCAACATTTCCTCGGTCTTCCACATACGATCCATCTCCCACCGAACAGTCTCCTGTCAGTACCACCGAAGAAGATGACGAAGCACCCCTCCCCCGAGGATGGGAGCGCCGACTTGATGAAGGAAGCGGACGAGTCTATTATGTCGACCACAACAGAAGAACCACCTCATGGATACGACCCGCAGCCACGTCCTCTACATCTTTTGCCCGTGCTCCATCAACTGCTCCGTCAATCCCTATCCCCCAGCCTGAAGTCCAAAACTCCACCCGCAGTAACAGTGGCTATGCTGACGTACCCCTACCGGCAGGGTGGGAAGAGCGCCGGACGCCAGAAGGACGTCCTTATTTCGTTGACCATCATACACGGTTGACGACATGGATAGACCCACGCACCGTACAAGTTGCAGCCTCTGCCATCTCTGCGTCTACCACTGCGAATGCGAATATGGGCCCCCTCCCATCCGGTTGGGAGATGCGCCTCACCTCTACTGGCCGAGTGTACTTTGTCGATCACAACACGCGTACCACCTCCTGGGATGATCCCAGACTGCCGTCGAATCTGGAGCCTAACGCGCCTCAGTACAAGCGTGATTACAGAAGGAAAGTGATATACTTTTACTCCCAACCCGCGATGAAAGTGAGGGAAGGCAAGTGCGAGCCGAAGCTGCGGAGGAACCGAGTATTGGATGATAGTTTCGCTGCTGTCATGAGGATGACTGGGCACGACCTCAAGAGGAGACTCGTAATCAAGTTCGAAGGCGAGGATGGCTTGGATTACGGAGGCGTCTCGAGGTATGGATGGACTTCGTGACCTTGTCCGATTCTAACGCTGCGATAGGGAGTGGTTCTTCCTGATCTCGCATGAGATCTTCGACCCATCATATGGCTTGTTCAGGTACTCCGCACATGATAACTACACCCTCCAAATTAACTGGATGTCGGGCATCAATCCTGAGCACCTCAACTACTTCAAATTCATCGGGCGATGTCTTGGGCTTGCCATCTTCCACAGGCGGTTTCTCGATGCCTACTTCGTGCCGAGTTTCTACAAGATGATCCTGGGAAAGAAATCGACGCTGGACGATCTCGAAGGCATTGATGCGGACCTGCACCGGAGCCTGGTTTGGATGTTGTAAGTTTCCTTTACGTTATCTCTGCAAGGCCGATTCGCTCAAGCACCTACTTTTCAGGGAAAACGACATCACTGATGTCTTGGACGAGACGTTCACCTCTACAGAGGATCGCTTTGGAGAGATCGTAGAAGTTGAGCTGAAGCCTGACGGGGGTAATGTACCCGTCACCGAAGATAACAAGAAGGAGTACGTGGAAGCGGTCGTGGAATATCGTACGAGGACGAGAGTCCAGGAGCAATCGCAAGCCTTCATGCACGGCTTACAGGAGATTATACCCCATGACTTGATTAAACTCTTTGACGAGCGAGAGCTGGAGCTTCTCATCGGAGGGACGTCAGAGATCGACACGTGCGTTTACCTCGTCCTCGTCCTCGTCATCTTTATCGTGCTGAACCCCCCTTCTTTTTTTTTGCAGCAACGACTGGATCCAGTACACCGATTACCGCGGATACGAAAAGACAGACAAAGTGATCGAGTGGTTCTGGCAATGCATCCGGAGCTGGCCTCCAGACCGACAGTCTCGTTTACTGCAGTTCGCGACGGGTACTTCTAGGGTGCCCGTCAATGGCTTCAAGGACCTGCAGGGCTCGGATGGGCCCCGGAGGTTCACCATAGACAAGTCTGGCGACCCGACGCAGCTCCCGAGGAGCCATACGTGCTTCAATAGGATTGAGTTACCGCCTTATGAGAATTATGAGAGTCTCGAGAAGAAATTGACATATGCTATCGAGTGCGTTTTTTTTGGTATTCACTCATCGTTTGAGTCTGGAGGCTGATGTTTGTTTTGCAGGGAAACGGAAGGATTTGGTGTAGAATAATTGTTGTATTCTTTGTTTTGTTTTGATTCGATCATCGCTATGTGGCTTTTGAGTATTGTATTTCGTTTCGTTTCTTTTCTTTTAAACTGCACGAGTAATGAACCCGTCTGTGCATTTCGCATCTGCTTATTGTGCATACTACCATGAGACAACTCAAGTCACGCTCGGTGTACAATCAGTTCTCCTCTCGACAAATCTCACGCTGTCCATCAGCATGCCCGCCCTCCCCTGCAACCGTTGGCAATCTGGAGAGCGTAAGTAAGATAGTTTGAACTTTGCCGCTTAGCTGCGTGTGCTGATGGATATGTACTGGGAAGTTCACATGTGGAGCAGGTGTGAAGCTCCTAGATCTAAGACTTTATTCCTAGTTAATGATAATTAATGATGTCACATCAGTACGAACGGGCGGCGCATTTTGAGAGATATGTAACTTACAAGCAATTTCTTAAAGAGGTCGGAACTGAGTTTGAGTACTATGTAACTGATAAGACTTAAGCTTGACCACTTTGACCACTATTGCCTAGTGCCCGAGCCACCGCATTACTGATGCATTGACAATAATATCTTAGAGAGGTAGTCGGAAAGTTTGAGTGCTATGTAACTGATAAGGCTCGAGCGCTTCTGACCATTATCGACTAGTGCGCAATGGCTCACTGAGGCGTAGCTCATCTGCTCAATGAATAAATGAATGAGGTAAAATTTACATCTCAATATCCGGATCGGATCCATGACCTCCACGGGGTATTCCGAGCGCAGGATTAACTTGAAGACGAACTGAATAATTTCGACCGGTTCTCCCGTGAGACGGATACTTAACGTCTCCGCGGAACGAACCGACGGAATGGCTATTTATCACCCGCAGTTGCTCGTACGCTCGTATGGTATAGCCTAGGCTCAGTGTCTGTGCAAATGGAGTTCATACTCTTGTGCGTGGACAACGCATTCCATGTTGGGTATCTATATCAGCCTTAGTTCCGGAGTGATCACCACTTGCCAAGATATTCACTGGCTTGCATCAAGGTCGATACGAGATAGCCCAGTAGAAATTCTTTTTGGGATTTTAGGGGTTAAGTTTGTATTTGATTGACCAGAGGTGTTCTGGAACACGGGAAACCTACACCGGGCAGTCAAAGATGTATTCTGCAGATCAGCACTGCCCATGGTCTAGACTCCGGAGAGGATTAAATATGTAGTACAAAGCTGCGATGAACGGCCCAGAATGGACAAAATCGGCTGTCGTAAAGGAGGGTGGGTGATAATTAGGATTTGTGGGGGATAATATGACACCTGCGGACGGAGTGTTAGCTCGTTTCAGGAGGATGACCAGCGACGTCTTACCCTAGCATGCCACGCCCACCCCACCCCTTGCGTGGGATGAGTTTTATGGTTATGATTTCCTCCAACCTTGATATGGTCACCTGGATCTCGCGCTGGAGAAATGTCAGCCAGACTGTAAGTGCTGGGAAAGTGACCCGGACTGACATTTTCGCTGACGGATACTAGATCAGCCAGTGGTTGCAAGGCAGTTGCAGTGAATGATGATCGTGTGAGGGATCCAAACTTTAATATTAGGTCTTCTCGCTCAAGTCCCTGCAAGTACCCTTGTTACTATCTTCTTTGATGAGAGCCTTGATGCAAGCGTACCGCTTCTGCTGCCGGGCTGCTCGGTGCCACGCCGTCCACTCTTGCAAAAGCAGATAACGATTCCACATCATCTGACCTGGCGCGCTGCGCGACCCCCTCAGATACGGCGGGAGATGACGGTCCGACTGTGGATGGATCATATACAGCCTGGAGAGCCTTCTCTATCTCATTCATAACATCCTTGTAATCGTTCCGCAGTTCGTTGATGCGTCTGCGGGCATGCCGTATAGCATACACGTCCAGATCTGCTCGAGGAAAACCTTCCTGATCAACCAGGGGCGTAGTCATATCAGAATTATTAGCTTTCAGGATAGAAAATTGGGCATCGAGTTCGGCCTCGGTGTTCTCCTTTTGAGACATGAGAGCCCGAGCGTGCTCTCTTGGGTTGGTCGGGGATGGCAGCATGAATCCCATTGCTTATTCCTGGCGGAGAGATGGATAGTAAGTAATACGAAGGTATACGTATTCGGCCAATAGCATTCGTTCATATGACCTGTGGGATATTATTGCTGGATATGGTATACAGAGGTAGGTGATGCGCTCAACTTAAAATGGCTCTCTTTGTCTGCTAGTGTGGTTCTGTCGTTACTTACTAAACTGCTATTTCTTTAATGTCTAGGTCGCTGCGCCGCGAGACTAGGTGAATGATATATGCCTCGATTTTGGCACTATAACGGCGACAGGCTGTTCAAAACTCACTTCATGCTAAGACATATTTGCAGATCTTGGAGGGAAACGAAGGCCTCCTGTCAACGCTTTGGCCTACACAAACGAGACTATAATATTACGTCGGAATCTTTTTTGACGTGGTCGATTTGACGCCTGCTACGTATGTGGCACTCGCATGAAGCGAAATCTTGTACACGGTCTTACAAAAATCAAGGAGGTGCGAAGAATGTTTACGTTTTTCGTCACTCCGTGATTTCCTTAAAAGATGGCGGAGCAGCGATGAGACGCGTGTCACCTGGAAGACCATTTGTTCCAGCGTTCGGAAGGTGCGGGATCGAGCGCTCTGCACTGAAAAAAAAAGTGAGCACCGTACTGCAGGACACAGTGAGCTATTGGTTTCCCCAATGAAAACCAATGATTTGATATGCTTTACTTTCCATCAGCCGATGCAGGCTCGTGTATTCTGTTCAGGCATTGATGACATGTACATAACCATACCATCGCCACAGTACTCCCCAGACTCTGTAGACGAAAGAGAAAAAAGGTCGTTCCTTTAACCCAACTTGTGAATTCTAAACAGCTCAGGAACAGCCTCTCAAGTAATTGATAGCAGTAAGCATTAATAATGCGGGTTGCAGGGTTTGAAGTTTGATCACCCGGGTTTGTAAGACAGGATAACGCGGGGTAATTTGACTTGGAGATCAGTGAACTATATTCCATCTTACGGTACAGCGCGACGGCGTCCCACGAGCTTGTTCGTTGTCTGGGCTTGTCGGGGTCATAGTGGTGTCAGACCATCTCCTCACTCGGGCATCGGTCAGCCTCAGTCAACGTGAGCGTTTCTTTCGTTCCCAGACAAACGAGGAGCCATAATATCAGCCCATCCTTAGGCGCTTCTAGCATCTCGTCACTCGGGCATCGGTCAACAAGTGATGCGATTCACAAGTACCTGAAGTTGATCCCTTTCATTTGTTTCTCGTTTGGTGAATAACATTTTGGATGGTGCGATCCTGCACACGATATTGCCCGAATACTTAATTTTAATCTTGAATTTACGGAACCACAATTTATGTATATAACCCACTATATAACAAGTTCTTACCAAATCCCTTGCAGTCACCAGACCAGTCCTCGCCGTTTTCGTTGTCATTCACCTTGAACTTAACTGGACTAGAGGCTGTAGAGCGCTTCACAACACCGACCAACGCGGTTAGTTGCTACTGGAGTGCTGTGTCCTTAGTGCGGGAGCATCGTTACGTCTCTGACTCTTATAAAACGCGCCACATCATCCAGCCACATATCACTCGAATTCGAATCACCCGATCACCCATTTCCCCACTATGTTGTCCCAAAACTTCATGCTCGAGAAAGACCCTCTGTCTCTTGAGCGTATCCGTCAAATCCTGGTCCGCCTCGAAGATACCATCATTTTTGATTTGATAGAGCGAGCGCAGTTTGCTCACAACCCAAGAATCTACATCCGTGGCTCCTTCGAGGAGCTGAGGGATATGGGATTCGATGGAAGTTGGCTCGAGTGGTTCTTGAAAGAGATTGAAACCTTCCATGGTTCGTACTCTAGCCATGGCTAAACATAGGCACTGTACTAATATCAGCGCACAGCTAGAGCTCGTAGATACACAAGGTATGTCCGTACGATCACCCATCTGTTTCATATTTAACGATATGATAGCCCTGATGAATACCCGTTCACGTCCAACCTCCCGGACCCAGTACTTTTACCCCTGGCTTTCCCCAAAATTCTGCATCCGAATACTGTCAATGCCAATCCATCCATCCTCTCCTTCTACACTCGTTCAATTGTTCCACGTATATCAAGACGGGCAACTCTGGCACTGGCTGCCATCAAGCGCTCAAATGGGATCATTGGGGACGAAGAATACGAGGACGATGGCAACTACGGCAGCGCAGCCACAATTGACGTTGAAGTTCTGCAAGCAATCAGTAAACGCGTGCACTACGGTGAGCTGCTTCTTCCATCGAGCCAGACATTCCTCTGATATATCTGATTATAGGAAAATTTGTTTCTGAATCAAAATTCAGCGCCAACCCCTCTGCCTTCGTACCCCACATCCTGAATCCCAATCCTGCGGCACTTGAAGCATTGATCACGAAACCAGAAGTCGAGCGCAAGCTGCTTCAACGGTTGCGCAAGAAAGCTGCCACGTATGCACAGGAGTTCAGTTCCGATGGCGATGCCATTCCCAATCCCCATCTAAATGGAAGCGCCAAGATTGATGTGGACGGTGTGGTAGAATTGTATGAGAGCTACATCATCCCTCTAACAAAGGAAGTCGAGGTGCGTGTTTATTCCTCTTGGCGTCCACGTGAATTCTCATCTGATGCCTTCCCACCAGGTGGACTACCTTTTACACAGATTGGATGGTTTATCACAGGAAGAAATCGACGCTCTCATGGCACAGTCATGATCCACGTGTATGACATTCTCAACCTATTTTATTCACGTCGCATACAACTTGCCTAACTGCCTTGAGCTTCCTGTACTGTAGCATCCTAATAGTTAAATTTATCGCTTTGTTTCGATGTCGGATAACGGCCCACCACGCATGCATGTTCTCTTTCTATATCTTACTTCAACACTGGATATTTCCTCTGTATAAACCGGGGTTGTGGTGGTACATGTGTTGGATATGTTATCTAAATATCGAGCATCATCGAGCATGTCCGCTACCCACTTTCTGACACAGCAGAAGGAAAAGTACTTTACCCATTAGTGACGGAACAACCTGGAAGAACAATCACTCCCTCGGTAGGCCGCGCGGAAAGCGCGGTTTAAAAACAGTTTGAAATCGATGGGCTAGGACATAGGCCATGGATGAATTAGTACCAGTGCAGGTCTTCAAGATAACCTCTAGAGTACTGAACCATGAGTAGCTGAGAATGTCAGCTCATACTGCTGGCGTTTAGTCGCCGTCTCCGCATCTGCGTTCACACGAGATGAGTAACACCAGCCAACCTGTCCCTAACATTCATTGAGGCTGCAGAATGACATCCAATTTCCAAGTGCGAAGGCGGAAGCAAACATGCTCCCTGGTCGTGAAAAGGGACATAAAGAATAGATCCACAGGATGAATGTTAAGTTATATGTAGGTATCAATTGGAGGTGCATGATAGAAAATGCGTCGAGGAAGCGGTAAAAGATCAAGGAGTACAGGGTCGAAATCGTAGATAAGAATAAATCGAAGGGTTTACAAGCCGAGATCTAGGGGAACACTTTGAGTGACGTATTTCAAGGGTTGTACAAACGCGGGCGTACCTTCCAGCAGCCGCTTCGCCTCCTCGGGACCTATGTTCCTGGTCGCACGTCTGGCCAAGAGTTTCTCCGTTCGGTATTTCTCGTACAACACTTCCCGAGTATGTACTTTGAGAACCTGAAAAAAACCCTCAGTAACATCACCAGTATGTAAAGCATGTCAGGAAATTCACCTTGAGATGCGTCAATAGAATTGCCGTCCGAAGTGCTGCGAAGTCGCAGTGGTCAGGGTTCAGTACGTCAACGGTCCCCCATCTGAATTTTCTCGTGAATACGCCCCTGAGATCTTCCGGGGGACCTTGGAGAAACGCTGATTTGCGGACGTTAAGACCATCCAGGGAAATGGGAGTGTCTGACACAGGGGAGGACGGGCTAGTTGCGTCCTCTCGACCGAAGTTAGATTCAGAGAAAGCGGGTTGTGCCTGTCTGATCCTCGGGGTATTTGACTGTTCTGGAGCGATAAGTGCAAAGGGGAGTAGCGTTGAGAGATCTGTTTTGGATACAACGTGAGCTGAGAAACGAATGTTCGCTACACTGTCTTCTTCAGAACCATCGGGATAGTAGGGTTCTCTTTCGTCTTGAGTTGCCAAGTCACGACGCGAGCGAGACCGCGAACGGGACAGTTTGGTCCCTTTCAGCGTGATCACGGGACGCGATGGGCGTTCCGTGTGTTCACCGTTGGAAATGTCAGAGCTATCATTATGGTGGACATCACCGACTCCGTTCTCACGATCACTGTTTACTTGTGGCAACGCGTCAGCAATTTTGTCCTCTGAAGGCGATATCGATATGGGGGAATCAACTTTCGGTTTGGGACTGGAGAACACCCCAAAATCCAGACCAGCTGATTCTAGGTCCCTGAGAACGGCAGCCTTCACTAAGGATAGCGTTTCATCTGTAAGTGAGTCTGCACGCGCGATAACAGGAAGCACGTTGACCCGTGCCGAAAGACGACGGATCACGCGAAGCTCAGCGGGGGACATTGCGAATTCCGTAGAATATTCGCGATCGGAGTCATCTTCTTGGAGATCTCCGAAGTTGGAGCAAGAACCCGTGGTATCTGATCGGGTTCTGCCCGGCCTAGGTGGCTGGTTGCGGCGTGATGATGACAGTATAAACGATGGATCAACCATAAAGATACACCTAAGTCGAGAAATTTGAATCGAGAAATTTGAAAGATGACCAATTTCTTACAAGTGAACATGTTGATCCCCTTTGCTTTGGCGGACAACTTTAGACTCCTATATTGAGTTTAGCTTGAGGTTGAATTAATAAGTTCAGGCGTCATACCTCGTTCATGGTATCTGCGTATTGCGCGTCGAGATACTTGATGATCCCGCTGACCTGACGTTCCACGCGTAGCTCCCGCCCGTCGCCGAAATCCAGTCCGGGGGTATCAATAACGGTCAGAAGCACTCGGTCATATCGCGACTCGTGGATTTCAACACACGCCGTGTTGATTTGCTGAGTATGCTTCAGAGAACCTTTTAAGAAGCATTCCAAGCTGACTCGCTGGTCTTCAGTCGCAGTTGGTGATACATCGGCGGTTTCGAGGAGCAGACGCAATAAAGAAGTCTTTCCTATCCCTCTGCCTCCTACAACCTGATCGACGCGTCCTGTTTAGTTAGGCTGAGGGTATCTGTGCAAGCACGTACCATAAGGTTGAATGCAGGCGGGGTACGGTTTTTACGGTGGGCGCGTCGCGTCGACGTCGCAGGAACGGTGGAAGATCTCCAATTACCGAACGCGGACGGGGGATGAGACATATACAGAGAGGAAATCTTGCTGCCATTTTCCGTTGGCTGTCCTGAAATTAACCGAAATGGTTTGTGGAACGGAACAGGGGAATGATCGGAGGAGGGTAGAGAGCTTTTGACCGGACCTTGCTTGGGGTAACGTTCTGGCTCTTCAAGGGGACTTTGGCGTATCACCGAGACATCTACCAAGTTTTCCGGCCAGGGAATGCCTTGTGAATGTAGCTCGGGCAAAGAAGGTGATGTTTTCAGTTGTGGCTCTAAACCTGCCGTGCGGGGCCTTCTGCGAAAAGAAAACATGACAACAAATATACGACCCAGCGAAAGATAAATGGAGAATAGCGAGAGTGAGACACTGTAGGTCACTGAGGGACCAGTCAGATATGAACGTTTGAACACTGATAGAACAACACAAAGAACGAGAGTGGGATACGGATGATAAGTTCACCGCGCAGGGATGAAGGTAAGTACCGGGAAATCAGAAGCCAAATCCATTAACACACCATGGCAACCAAATTCAACTCAGGCCACTGACCTCCTCTACTTAAGATTCCCACCAAACATACAGCATGGACAATTGAATTCCCAACATACATACAAAGGTTGACGATAGCCTTATCGAACAGAAAACATTGACACCCGAAACGAGAAAGAACAGGGGAAAAATATAGTACAATCGTAGTCCATGCACAAGACAAAAACACTTGGAGAAAATCCCCCAAAAAAACAGCGTTCAACGACAGTTTCCAAGCTTTCCAAAAGACAGTGCATAGGCGAATGATTCTACAAGTTTGTTGCCTGATTGGGTTTGGGAGGAGGGATGATGAAGACAGGGTGATCAATGATGCTCAGGGTATAGCGTTCGTGGTGGTTTCATCCACCCTCATTCTCTTTTGAATATGTGGAGGTTCCATGTCGTCCAACTTTCTCTTCAGATCGACGTCCATAGGCTCTCCTGGGTGTTCCTCAGAGGATTTCCCAGTAGAATAACGAGAGTCGCCGACAACGGTCGACGAGGGGGGAGTGTTGGCGGGTGGTGATTGCACGGAAGGAGGGTGTTGAGATATCTGCGGGGCAGTAACTTTGGAGGTCGAGGCACGTCGAGCGCCCTTTTTGTTCGCGCCACTGGCGCTGGAATCGTGATTGTAGTTGCATGGAAGGGACCTCCGTGCACAGCTAGAACAGGCTGGGTGCGCTCCATCGCACTTTGTTTTCCGCGCTAGATGGGGCAATTAAATCAGTACATGAAAAGCATGCGGCCGGAACAAACCAACCTCTGCAGAAGTTGCATGCCACTACCTTCGGCCCGGTACTAGCAGCTGGACGGCTGCTTCTCCCAGGAACAGTGGATGCACGTTTTCGTTGAGCAGCCTGTTGCTCTGATGCTGGTCTAATGGGCGGGAGCGGGGGAGCAGTCATCGCACCCGCGGGAGAGGTGTCAGGTAGAGACAGAGTTGCAATATGAGGTAGTTCATTGTCCTTGAACAGCGAACGACCCTCGGAGGTTGCCATGCCACACTTATGCCTAGGCATACCAGGTGGCATATTAGCATGAGCGTCGTGGTGCTCCGATGGGCCAGCGATAGTAGAAAAACCATCTAGCATCGGTCGCTTATCGACGTTAGAGCTCCTGCGAGTCGGTACTTGTGAAGGAATTTCGGGTGATACTGAAGGATCGTTGTCTTCGGCGGATCGGTCTTCGCCACTCATCTCAGACTCACTATCCTCCTTAGGTGGACGGTGAGGGTTGCGCCGTTTGCTTGTTTGTGGCATGTAATCGCAAAGGTTGGACCGCTTGACACATTGGCTACAAGCAGGGCGTCCCCCATCGCATTTAAGTTTTCGGGCTAGAGAGCGTCCTGAGTATTGAATCCTCAAGAGAAAGCACAGTCTACGTACATCGACAGAAGTTGCATGCCACTGTAATCTTCTTAGTCCTCTGCTTGGAGGATCCTATGGTTAGGGTTAACATGTGTTTATCTGGATCAGGACATGACACATGGAACTCACTCCCAGACGCTGTCTTGCCTTGGAGCTGGGATGAAGAGGGACCATCTGCCATGGGACGGGAAAGTGGCAGCCCACGCAAATCCGCACCAGGAGGAATGTCGCGGGGCATGGGAAGAGGGGGATGGCGGACAGATCCATGACCTGACTGCGTCTCGATAGTCAAAACAGGGCGAGGAGCATGTGCAACAGGTACAGAAGTACGTGGAACCCCTTGTTGTAGGGCAAGGGGGTGAAGGGGGTGGTTAGCAGGATGGTGTTGGAGTAAGTATTCCTCTCTAAACTTTTTGAAGAGATATTCTCGAGTATATTTCTGCAGCGTCTATGCGAGAGACAATTTCAATGGCTGACATCGAAGTCAGACAACAGGAATTCCTACCTCCATATGATGAAATATGGCAGTGCGAAGAGGCACGAAATCACTATGAACAGGGTCTAGAACATCCATAGATCCCCACCGATAGCTTCTGAAGAATTTATTGCGGGTCAGTTTAGAAGCGGAGTGACAAAGAATCAAAGGAGTGTATTGCTGTACGAGCTCGTGGCGTGATAGGGGCACTCTCCCCACGCCATCGCTATGCGAGTAAATTTCAGGTGAAATAAGAGCGTATGGAAGTTTAAGAGACGAGATTGCGGGGGAATTCGGGGGCGAAGGGTGTCCGTGCGGAGAGGACTTGCTCGCGAGACCGTTGTAACCGTTTACCATTTCACCCTTGATAGGGTGCGCAGGCTCTGCCGCATCTTTACGGTGCTGATACTGCGCATGGGAGTCCATATCGAAGATCCCGAAGCCGATGCCGGCTTCCGCGAGATCTCGGCGGACAGCCATCTTGACGGCCGCAAGGCGGTCGTTGGTAAGCGTGTCTGCACGTGCTATGACGGGCAGCACGTTGACTCTGGCAGAAAGTCGCCTGATGGTGCTGATTTCATTACTGGGAAGGGATGGACGGCATAGAAGTGGATTGTTGGTGACAGGGGGCTCGAGGATGACGGGCTCCGGATCCGTGACAGAGAAGCTGTTGCCTCGAGTACGAGAAACTAATGGAGCAGGTGGCCCTGGTACAGAAGGTGGAACAATCACATCCGGATCCAAGAAGTATATACACCTGGTCCGTGGGTCAGTTCACAATGATGCGGCGACTAAGCGCCCATGTCGAGCAACGCACAGATGGATATTGTTGTCGACGCTTTGAGCCCTCCAATCCTGAGAGACTTCAATCTGGGTAGGAGAGAGGAGTTTTGGAAAACTTACATCTTCAATTCCTTCAGCAAACCTAGATTCGACATGTCTGAGTATCTCATGAATAGCCCGTTCGGTGGACGTCTCATCTTCGAAAGCTAAAGAGGGTGTATCCACGAGCGTGAGAGTGAGGACCTGAGGAGTGCCATTTTGGTCAATATCATGGTCGATATTGATGGATGCGGTGCGTATGTGGGATGTATGCCCGCTGCATCCCTGTACGAACTTTGCGACGGAGGCAAGCTGGTCCTTTGTGGCTGTGGTAGATATTTCACTTGTGTCCAAGAGAAGACGCAGAAAGGAGGTCTTGCCGGTGCGCTGACCAGCTACCATGACTGTATAACTGCTACTGTCGTGTCCAGGATTGAGGTGGGGATCACGGCCGTTGCCAATTGTTCCGGGGGGAAGATTATTGGAAGAGTATGAATGGGCCCCTGGGACGGACTGTACGGAAGGGGGAATTATGATACGGTCGTCGTCGTCTTTCATGATGCGTTGTTCGCCATTGTCGACGACGAGCGGCATCGTGAGGATGACAAGACGATACGAATGGTCCGTTCGGGGTGAGACAGAGTGAGGGTTGTCCGCGAGGCGAGGCAAGCGCGGGGATGATAAACACCGAAATTCCAGAAAAGAGGGAAGCTAACGGAGCCGAGCCTGAAATCTACATGCACCGAGCCAATCGGATCCAATATTTACAATCAGGATTTATTCCTCCGACTTTGAATGAAATGTCAAATTTCATCCCTATTTCGACTTTTT
This sequence comes from Rhizopogon vinicolor AM-OR11-026, assembly GCA_001658105.1. Lineage (NCBI taxonomy): Eukaryota > Fungi > Basidiomycota > Agaricomycetes > Boletales > Rhizopogonaceae > Rhizopogon > Rhizopogon vinicolor. The sequence continues at coordinate 20,536 of KV448148.1, read as the reverse complement.
TTTCACCCGATAATTGTTTTATTATTTCTCCAACTAGAAGTCATCATCGTGGCAGAACCCTTCCGCTCCGAGGACCCAAATGTAAACGTATTATTATATAGGAGAAATAAAATGGAATGAGTAACAGTATAATAATATTATACCGAGGTAAACTATCTGAGGTGAGAAATTCAACCAGATTATCAGTACTTAGGATTTGAGACTTAAAGGAAATAGGGTACGGCGGATATGGCTCAGCCACGGAAAAGAGGGTGATTCCGAAACAACATTCGCATCTAGACTTCATTTCTCGTCAACAGAACGTGAGAGCACTTTCAAAAAGACGCTCACCGAAAAGAGCGTAGCAACGATAAACAGAGGTATCCGATCTCCAGAATACGTAACAATATCAGTGCCGCCGGGTCAACACATCCCAGTAGACAGTTGTGCTTGTCGATCTTTACCATCCGAGTCGACGTCGATGAAACGTCGTCATTGAATGAGCCTCAGCGGCTAGTTTTTCCATTTTAGTTAGTCCTCGTCTGTATCACCCTTCTGCGAACCAGGAGGCAGGGCGTATCCAGAGTCCAGTGACCCACCGTCTTCTTCATCACCGTCTTGTCTCCAATCTCTAAAGGATGGTGGCTGGCCCTCCTCCCTATGTTCAAACACGTTGCTCGTAAACTGATACCGTGGAATCGGTTCTCGTCCTTCGCGATGCGTATTAGAAGCACTTGGCCGATCAGCGTAGGCCAGCGGCGCATAAACGGCCTCCAGCTCGGATAAGTGGGGATGCCCGTGACCGGGTAACATCATCGGTGGCTCAAAAACATGCCTATCGGGGCCAGCTAAAGAAGGCTGTTCAGACCCGAATTCCCTATCAGCTTCACTTGTGGCTGATGTTTTCCTCCCCTTTCGACTTTTCGTTTCAGATTTCTTGGTCCGCGAGCCTTTGGGTGCTTTCCCAGGGCCACGGCGTCTGGGGTGATCCTCGTATTTACATTCCAGCGTCCGAGTGGAGCAATTCGCGCAGGATGGTTTCGTCCCGTCACATCGAAGCTTTCGCCCTGTAAAGTAAGGAGACAATTAATACCACTGAAATTATTCTTGAGCAATCTCTGCAAAGCCCATGACTTACCTCGGCAAAAATGACACGCGACGTAGATTTTGCGGGCAGATTTCGTCTTCCTTTCCTCATCCTTGGCGTCTGATTGCTTTCTCTTACCTCGCCCAGATGCATTTGTAGAATCGGTTGGTTTTTCGCTGCCGGACTCTTTTTCCTCTGCTGATACAGATACTTCTGTAGGCTGAATTTCATGTGGCCGGTCAGGTAGAACGAGCCGGGGCAATTGCGGCCCTCTGTTGTAGTACTCTTGTCCCAGTGGCGTCAGGAGGGCGCTGACTGGAGGGAGAGAATAAGAGGACCCCCTTTGAGTTGGACGATCATCTAGTAATATCCCTGGTGCGTGTCGACTGCTAGAGGACCACGAGCGACTACGCTGGTCCCATCGCTGAGACGGAAGCGAGTGGTGTCGTATGCTATCTGGCTCAAGGGGATGTGGCGGCGGCGGAGGTAGGTAACGAGAATCGTCATACGCTTCAGAGAAATTCAGAATTTATCGGATTTTTAATAATCGTAATCAAGAACTCACAGTGAGGTGCACTGTACAGGCGAGGGCTGTTCTCGCGACTTCTAGTCACGTCCCTTGCAAAAAAGGGGGGGAGAGGCTCTTGCCCTGGTCTTGACTGTTGGATCTCTTGTGCGCGACCGATGAGCGTGGCTTCGCGCGTACTCTCAAAGTCATCGTCGTCGTCCCCCTCTCTACATCCTTCTGGCAGATGATTGCCGCTGCCCGGCCTGCGAGCTCTATGGGATGAGGGACCTGCCCCGCCTTCTGGCCACTGAAACGTGCTCGGTGAAGACACGTAAAATTGGCTTGGAGGGGGAGGGGGGAACGTATATGAATGACCTGGATACTGATGGTAGAAGGGTGGTTCGCTGCTGCCGGGACTTTGATGACCATAAGGAGCTGAAATAACCCTAAGGGGGTGCGCAGAGCGAGCGGGCGCGCTTCCCCCCCGACCAATCGAGGTTCTTCGAATGCGTTGAGTACTTCTTCCACTGTCTTCTACGTCTGGCGAGGTCAATCCATCATGAGATGACGTCCCTCGTGAACCAAGACTGTTTGGAAATGTTGCGGGAGTCAACGATGATATAAATTGGGAGATGGGACGGGAAGCCTGTAGCTGGGCAGGTCGTCGGTCTTGAGCACTCGATGACGCTTCATCTGAGTGCCCGTCGGATTCGTCTGGACGTATGATATGCGCGTGTAGTGTTTCGGGCAGCGAACTCGATAACTTATCGTCATCCCGGTCTTCCATGCCGCTCTCTCCGACACAGTCTAGCGGATCGTAAACTTCTGGAATGTTGGACAGGGCGCTGGGGGTATGGGGAGTCGTGTGTTTCAGCAGCGCTGGACTGGGTGAGGAATCACGATGTCGCTGACAGCCATTCGCGAGGTGTTCTCCAAAGTCGAGAGGGTATTGGACGTGCTGGACGTTCTTTTGGGGAGCCCGCTAGATGCGACGAGGGAGTACGAGCAACGGAGACGAAAAAAAATCCGCGAAAACAAGTTTACATCCGCTATCCTACTATCATTGGTATGGCCCAGATTTTTTCGACGGGCGGACAAAATGTCTGGGCGCGCAGATAATGGAAATATTCCTAAAACACCATCCCGGCGAGAAGTCTAAATTCTTCTAAATTTGCCGATCCCCCCTGAAATCCATGGTTAACTTGTGATAAACTCATGTCGCGCTGCTTCAAGTGATATATCAGGAGAGAGTGTTAGACCGCAATTGCGACGCGTCTCAAAAATAGACAAGTAACTGGTTTACCAGGAGCATACGATTGGGCCTACCTAGCGGTCCATGTTTTTTTTTCGGTGTCCAAATGAATGAATTCTTCGGAAGGGATGACAAAAGTGAAACATGATCGGCGGGGGAGGACGAAATCTGATGAACTTTGCTGGCAACTTCCATATTTGTACAGAGTGGACCCGCTCACTGGTAGTCGACAAAGTCTAATGTCACGATGATAATGGGAAAGCTGTGGGTGCCTGGTAAGGATCATGGACTACGCTTTACAATGCCATGCATAGTCTTGCGTGTATTAATTACACAGTCACCGACTGAGTCATCGTTCGTTCCTTCACCCATTGACCCGCCACCCCCAAGAAACCTCGATTCAATTCGATCCGTGGAGACAGCTAAAAAAAATTATGCAAAGCGCATGCATAGTTTCTCCACGGAACTATGCCGAATTTCTAGCACAAGAAAACATCCGAAATGGCATAACACTGCCCAAGGTGTTTCTGAAAAATAGTTCACGCCATATTCGGCCCCCTCCCCTAGACAGACCACTATGCGAATGAAGATAATCTTTCCTTGTAGTGTTTGCTCCCGGAGAACATAGATCACGTAGACAAGCATTACTGGAACGTTATCCAACAAGTAGATGATGGTATGTTTTTTTAATTGAGGATAATTAATTGACATTTACCTGCATAGTACCACAGTCTGCGGAGCATGCACTACTAAATGGCGTTACGGCTACAAGAATACTGTACAACTACGAGGGCACACTATATGCATGAAGCTTCTAGCTAGTTCTGCAGCAGATTCAGTAAGTGAGTAACTGCCACGCAACGATTCGCGGCTGTGTCACGCCACGTCTTTGATCAAACTATTACTAGGCAAGTGATGAATCCCGATGACTCGCAGATAATTTCTGGGATTGTAATAAATTGTAACACGCGGTATGATGACACAGTCCCGCCAGCACTCTTGCGCGGGGGTCATGGCGGCGGTGGCGAAGGTAACATTCACATTGCTAAGGATCTCGGCCGCCGTGAGTGTTGAAACATTCGGGTGATTGCTTCCGCCCCAAGTTCCCCCAGTCATACTAACTTGTCATTCTCCACGTCTCGAAAAAATTCTAGTTCTAAGTAAATCAAGATGTCGCTGGTGGATGCTAGCTGCATTAGCACTACCCCAAAACATCTGCACTTGAGAAGAGAGCCAGAACGGTGGGTTTGTCTATATAGGCTAGGAGTAAGTACATCCAAAGGCGGTGTAAATATACGGCTTTATTGGTACGTTTCGGTAATTTCCTTCAATGAAGCAAGTTCCGAGGTGTGCTCCAAAAGTGCTACACTCTGAAAGAGTATTTTGGAAACGCTGTTGTGGTTGTAGGAAGCAAGGAGGAGCGGTCGGTCCGTCATGTTATTACGGCATCCCCATCATTTGATTAAGTTGTCCAATCGGAGGGGTTGTTATTTTTTTTTAACTCGGGGGGGTCCGACTAGTCCCAGCAAGGTAATTTAAATGTTTGAAACTTTGACCGAACTTACAGTTCTAGCAGGTCACGATATGATGCAGTCCAGGCTCGTGTCTAGGTCAGCTAGCAGGAGGTTTTCAAGGCAAACAAGGTCACTGTGGTCGTCCCCTGCAAGATGTGAGGACAAGCCCATCATGAACCGGTACAGCCGGACTGTCACCCAACGTAAAGACCAAGGTGCAAGCCAAGTGAGTCATTCGCGTTCGCATGAGGAATGGAGAAGCTGATGTGTGTAGGCCATGCTGTACGCTACTGAAGGTATTAGCAATGATGAGGACTTTCAAAAGTCAATGGTTGGTGTCGCTAGTGTATGGTGAGTGTTGAGTCAGTTTATCCTTAGCGGTCAAATTGACTACGATGTAGGTACGAGGGCAATCCGTAAGGCAAAAGTGCACCATTAGTAGGTTTTCGGCTGAATTGAGTTCAGATGCAATCGACACTTGCTTGGCTTGGGCCAGGAAATCAAAGGTTCTCTGGTCGAATCTGGCCTTATTGGCTACCAGTTTGGTACAGTTGGTGTCAGCGATGGCATCAGCATGGGCACAGCTGGAATGTCGTATTCTCTGCAGTCCCGCGACCTTATTGCAGATCAGGTTGAGACAGCCGGTGGTGGCCACTGGCTGGACGGAATGGTTGTTGTACCGGGATGCGATAAAAATATGCCAGGTGTGCTAATGGCTCGTGAGTGAGGTGCTTGTTCGTATCCACGGTGTGCACTGATATATTGCCGTACTCATGTAGTTGGACGACTCAACCGTCCAGGTCTTATGGTGTATGGAGGCACCATCCGTGCGGGATCGTGCGCGGGCCAACCTCAGCTGGATGTTGTTTCCGCATTCCAGGCGTACGGAAAATACCTACAAGATGGACAGACACCAGATGCAGAAGCCTTCCGGTATGATACAGTGCGGCACGCATGCCCTGGCCCGGGTGCTTGCGGAGGGGTTAGTGCTACTACACCTGGCACAATTAATGCTAGTCTGTTAACATTTTGACAGATGTACACTGCAAACACCATGGCTAGTGCAGCAGAGGTCCTTGGAATGACCCTTCCTGGTTCTTCATCCTATCCGGCCCAGTCTGAAGAGAAACACCATGAGTGTAAGGCAGTTGGTGCCGCCATGCGAAATCTCATCGAAAAAAACATTCTGCCTCGCGATATCATGACGCGCTCGGCATTTGAGAACGCTATGGTGGGCCACACCTTTACGATGTGTTACATTTATTCATACCAACGTTCAGGTTCTCACCATGATCCTTGGAGGTTCGACAAATGCTGTACTGCATCTTATTGCTATGGCCCACTCAGTCGGCATCAAGCTTACCATTGACGATTTTGCACGAGTATCGGAGTCAACGCCCTTCCTGGCTGACATCAAGCCAAGTGGCAAGTATGTCATGGAGGACGTCTACAAAATTGGGGGCATACCCAGTCAGTCATTCAACGACCATTGTGCCTTGTGGTGTTCACAAACCATTCTACTACAGAGATATTGCACTTCTTGATGAAAAACAATTTCATTGACGGCAACAACATGACGGTCACTGGCGCTACTCTAGGCGAGAACTTGGAGCGCTGGGTACACAAACATGGGGAACTCTCGTCTAGTCAGGACGTGATCCGTCCTCTCGATAAACCCATTAAAGCTACTGGACACATCAGGTTCGTCCCGCCTTCCCTCAATAGTTCTGCTTTTGCCAACAATACCAGAATCCTGCGGGGTAATTTGGCGCCTGGCGGTGCTGTTGCCAAGATTACCGGCAAGGAAGGTCTCGGGTTTACCGGGAAAGCTCGCACCTTCGACTCAGAAGAGGCTTTTGTCTCCGCCGTTGAATTGGGCTCGATCAAACAAGGAGAAAAGACAGTCGCTGTCATGCGCTATCTCGGCCCTAAGGGTGGCCCTGGTAAGTGAAATAGCGTCCTCAACACAAGCACATTGAACGTGGATCGTGCAGGTATGCCTGAGATGTTAAAGCCCACTAGCTTGATTATGGGTGCTGGTCTTGGTCAGGATGTCGCGTGCCTCACTGACGGTCGATTCAGTGGAGGGTTAGTACAGTTCCTGCTGATAATGCCTTATATCACACTGATGATATCTGTATTAGATCTCATGGGTTCTGCATAGGTCATGTCGTCCCTGAAGCACAGGTTGGCGGACCCATTGCTTTCGTAGAAGATGGTGACACTATTTCTGTTGATGCTGTGGCGAACACCATTGAGCTACATATCACTCCTGAGGAGATGGAACGACGCAGGAAGGCTTGGGTTGCCCCACCGCTCAAGGTCACCCAAGGAACTCTCTACAAGTATGTTAAATCAGTCGAAGATGCTAGCCATGGGTGCATCACCGATGGTTAAGCCCGGCTACATTATATACCTCAATACATCCAATGCAAAGTCCACCGAAAACCTAAGAGACCTTAAGAGTTAGTGCCGTGAGGTTTTTATCTTCCGCTTCTTATCCGCCTTAGGTATTTTGGTTTTCCGTTTTTCACGTGCTTCGGCTTTCACGGCTTTTTTGCGTTCCTGGGTGAAGATCAGCGATGATGATGATGATGATTCTGGTAGATCGATGCTCACCTTTTTAGCCTCCCGATCCTCGTGTCTGTGGCCTCTAGGTGCACGAGAGTCGAGAACATCCTTCTCGTCCCCCTCGGCCTCTTCACTTTCTTCTTCCTCGCTATCGCTCGTACTCCCGCCTTCATCAGCGAGGCCCCCGTTCTCATTCAAAGATTCCTCGCCCTCGAAATGCACATGCATTCTCACGTGGCCTTCCTGGGCCGCGGCAGAGGTGGGATGCATCAAACCTATAGTTTCGGCATATATTAGGTTTTTCCTATCGCCCTTCGTCAGGACTTCTACGTCGCGTTCAGGGTCGTATACCTCGTTCAGTGTGCGAGGAATGTATGACTGAAGGAAAATATTGTCCTCGTGAGTAGATGTGTTCGATGGAGAAGTGTCCTTGTTATTGCTTCCGTTGATGGGAGAGGCACTTTCTTGTTCCTCCTTGGTTTCTGTTAGCCATCGTTTCAACGCGGTTCCCTCATCTTCCTTCTCCTCTACAAGGCGCTCCCTCGTGATGAAATCAAAACATCGTCTCAACCCGAGGCACGTCACCCCAAACCTCTCGAAAAAGTCCTCGATATTCTTGATATCGCTCCTTAGGAAGTCGAATGCGCTTGGGTGATCGTGCTCTACGGATTGCGAGACGTCGATAATATAGAGATGCCCGTCGTGAAAGAGAATGTTGTATTCGGAAAGATCGGCATGAACAAGCTTGCAAGTGTGATACATCTTGCGGACATTCAGGAGGAGTTCTTCGTATAGTGCTGGGTATGATGCAGAGGGGATATCGGCGTCTTTTAAGCGAGGGGATGCCCTAGTATTCAAGCGAATCATGAGCGATGAAAGAGACTTTAAACTAGAAATATTACCAGCCCTCTTTATTACCAAGAAAACCCATTACCAAAATGTTTTCTCGGACCTCGATGGGCTCCGGGCATGGTATTCCGGCAGATACGAGTCTCTTGAGATTGCGCATTTCTTTTTCTGCCCACAAACGTACCATCTTACGTGGATTGCGTCTACTGTAGCCACGTCTGAAACGATATTCGCCTGTTACATAGCGATCACGGTCCTTGAATACAAGGATTGATGTCTTGTATATTTTCAGCGCAAGGTGCGTTGAGATAGGGGTGTGGGCGTGATAAACGTTCGCCTAGACACTCTCGTAGGTAAAATAAGCCGGGATAAAAATATGTATCCTCACCTCCTTACCAGTGCTAACACAACCATTCACCTCCTGGATGAGTCCTCGTCCGATCATCTTGAAAAGGATGATCCGAGTGCGGGGATCAAGTACTTGTTCAGATGTGGCACGATCTGACTTATCCTTCGCATTCGCATATGAACTAGGACCCTTTCTGTTTACGCTCGCGCCCATGACATATGGTTGGTCAATTTTAGCAATGCGGGAAGAGTACTTCGAGAGAACAGCCAGTTGGTCGGCAGTTTTGTCCCTTGCGTGCGCAGCAACTGCACTGCGTGGCTTATTTACCGCAGGAAGAGGCGCGACGGCAGCGGTACGATTAATAGAGGATGTGATTCCTTGTGCATTGCCAGTGCGCACAGCGACGTGCTGCCGAAGTCTGTTATATTGTTTGGTGAAATCTGGGATGATCAAACATCTGTGATCACGAAAGTGAATGTAACTCACCCCGCTCTTCGAGTTCCCAATCTTCATCATCTGCTCTGACATCTCCAAAATCATCTTCGTTTAGCTCATCTCCATCACCTTCCGAGCTTTCGTCAGACCATTCAAGATTGCGGTCGTCGATGAAGTATCCGCCCAGGCGTGGATCGTGCTGATTGTCCACGACCACGGTATCTGAAGGGGCGTCGTCAAACTGCCCCTCGGCTGGCTGGTTTTCTGGCGACATCGCGTCGGTAGGTAAGTAGTGCTACTATCACTTCAAATATTAAGGTTTAAAGCAGGCTGATAAGATAAAGCCACGTGACCCGTTCAAGTTTGTTCAGCTCAGCGCACGCCGCGCTCAGCAACAACAGCAACTTCTCAGAGTGTATTACCGACTGCAACTCACGGAAGGTCTCACGTAGATATCTGACATGGACACTCTCCGACGAAGAAACCCTTTCAAATATCCCTCCGAAAACTCTCAATTGGATGAAACGTACATCATGGATGAACAAGGTGACAAAGTCAAACGCTTCATCGAGGTGCTGGTATTGATTCGATGATTGTAGAACAAAGTGAACACATTGACAACCTTAAGAGACTGAATGCTACATCAAATAGCCAGAATCGCACCATGTTACAGATAACGCTCGCTTTGTCTGTTTTACTGTAAGCAAGACCGTGACAATGCCGCACCTGTGGTCTACGTCCAACGTGTATTACCAGGCACATCATTTACATCTTCTCCGACTATAACAGCCCATTAGTTGCTGTTTTTCCACCGTCCGGCGGGCAGGAAACTCCACTCTATCTAAGTCCTGTTCTGACCCTCCTTGCGATTGTTCTCCATGCAAATGCTGCTCTGCTCACTCAGCCGCGGAATTTGGTTCTTGCCGGACGACGAATTACAGCTCTCCCTTATAACGCCGCTTTGGGGCTTTCAGCAATTCCTCCTGCAATATCTGTGCTGAGTGGTAAAACATGGCAAACGACAGCATGGTGGTGCACAGGCGCCTTTCTGACCTGGATCGTGCATGCAGCAAATATGTGGATTGTTCAGGGAAACGAAAGTATATCCGAACTCGAAACACTGAAGTATATATCTGCTGGAGCGTAATTTGGTCCCTCGCTAGTAAGTGTACCTGTTATTGGAGATTTTATTATTATTTATTAATGTTCTCCTGTTCGATACCGTCTTTTCTAGACGTCGTGATTCGAGGTCTTATCCTTGGAGCCCAGGCCGCGGTCTGGGCCGCACAGCTGCATGAAGTACGACTTAATGGAGTATATACATTGGTTCATATACTTACAACGTATTCGCTACGGTAGCGATGCAAAGGGAACTTTTGTTGGCTGGAAATTTGATCAGTTTAGCGAAAAGCAGTCACAGTTATCCACCCAATGTGCAGCATCAAGTGTAATGAAGTACATCATCTGAATTCGAGTGACTGAAAGTGTCTGTACCCACCAAACACAAAAGGGTCAAAGGTTACGACCGCGGTAAACTAGCAGAATCACCGGTATCGCCCCTTGTAACGACACTCGCCAACGCGTCACCAATCCACTCTTCACCTTGCCTCCATTCCTTATCCAAGCATCATTGTTTCACAGTATTAGAGGCAGCAGCAATTCGCCTATCTTTGTCTTCCAATTGCCATGCTTCCTCCTCTTCCTTGTGCAGATTATGGAGGGTGTAACCGAGGAAGAAGTAAAGGACAAGTTCTCCCGATTCGTTGTCGAGAACTGTCCTAGTGTAGCAATACCGTGGATACTTTGCCATTGTGCGGATGATAAAGGCGCATACGGCCGAGGGTCGTGGTACTAGAATGCTTGAGCACCGAGAAGGCGAGAGATGTGATGGCTGTTGCTCTGATAGTTCAGAACGAGAAAAAGTGGCGAGAGAGAAAGGATACAAGGAAATACGATCGGTGAAGAAAGGCTGAGTGCTCCGTGTGATGCGATAGAAGCGACCTCTGGCATACAAGTCGCCCTGCGATTCCAGTGCCAGATCAGACGGGGGAGACGATGGAAGACCAATAGACTCGAGAATGTTGCAGGCATCTTCGAGACGATCATCGGGCACAAGATAGGAGAAATCCTAGAATTCATGAGGCACCCATCATGATTCGAAAGACGCTCACAATGGGGTGGTCGGGGAACTCCCATCCGCATCCGCAACAATACGTCCCACTCAACAAGTTCCACTCCAGCCCCTTGTAATGCAAGTAGAGCGATTTCTACCACTTCCACTGATGGACGATTGAGGATGGTTTCGACATCGCATGCGTTAGAGCTTTCAGCGGAACCACCGACAGAAAAATATGATTGAAACATGTGACCGATTATAACCTGTAGTGTGATCAGTTAAAAAGTTCAAACGTTCAAGCTCGAGGCTCTACTTAGCTGCTGAATACATGAGGATGATTATAGATGTAGTAGCGTAGTACTTGTTTGGACTGTTGAGTCAAACGAGTGTCCCTATTGGATGCTCGGTCGGATGTCATACCTACCCCTATTGAATATTCCGAAACCCCCATCCCTAAATACCTTTTCGCCCATCATTTTTCCATCACAATAACCACCTCCATCGATTTATAATACCAGCAATCTCTCTCTCTGCAAGCCCAAAATACCAGAAACGAGCAGCTCGCGTTACACGTACTATCACATTGTCTCTCACAGCTTAAAGTTCCGCATGCCTTCATCGGAGGTTTCGCTCTGTCAACACAGGGGAGCCTGAGAGCAACCCACATATGTTACATTCTTTTTTGAAGACTCTTGCTGGACTTGGTCTAACTTTCTTTCTTTAGCACGATATCGATGTCCTGATCAAGATCGAGGATGGTCTGGATCTATTGACTTTGAGAGAAAAGTTGTCTGAAATGAACAGTCATTTCACGACCGTTGCTCTAAAGTTCTACTTTACCCAGGTACGTTCACCATCCTCCTTTGGTTTGGTAATCCCTTCGAAGTTCATGAACGATTTTTAGGAACCTGTTGATACTCAGAAAGATGTCCTTGAGCAGCTTACGCAACAAGAACATAGTGTTCTTATCGAGACATTGGCGGCAGGGAGTCTCGGACTTCCAACGACACCGAAACCAGTCCTTATGGTGGGGCCGGAAGGAATGCGTGCGTCCACCTTTCCTTTATATATAAACAGCAGACTCTGAATCACTCACTTCCTTGAAACTTGAAGTCATCCCCATCCTCCACCCGTCCATCCTAATACTAACGAAGCTCAAGAGGTGGATTCAAACTTACCAATCAACACACCCGAAAACCAAGAGCAAGGCTTGGTCGGACAGGATCGATATCGACTTCCTGATTAATTGCATGTCCCGCAAGGGAATGAAGATCGATTTCGAAGCGTACGAGGGAAAACCGAAGGCGGTCCTGCTGGACTTGATTAGAGAACTCCACGAAGCGCTGCGTGAGGATAACGGACGGATAGATGCATTGAAGAGCATTGTTAACGAAGATGACTGGAATTTTCCCTAGAGACGATATGGGTAGATGCAATATTACTTGTAGTGATACTACGCTGTTCAGGCCTTCAGGTTAGCTGCTCCCCTTAGCCAGACCAAATATTTAGTTTTGATGGGAAACTTACATAGGGGCATTAACAAACCACTGTAACCTTTATGTAATTTCAACCTCTCGATGTCGTCCTTTCTGGAGGACAAACGACTTGTGTATGAGGAATTATCCGCTCAGAGGACACTGCGAAAGGTCTCGCCTGGGAAATTAGAACTGTTCTCAACTGATCTATGTCTGATTGCTCATGGCATCCGGTAAGCCTTACTAGCTCTTGACAGTCGCAAAAATGCTCGATGTGACTCAATGACTCTCCAGACCTGCTTGCTTAGTGGACGCATTCGCCGTACAGGATCCTGTCGGCCTGTTTTCGTGCGTGCTTGTGAGCTTGCGGTCGAAGGTACGCTCTAATCAGATACGATGCAGTACAAGATCGAAAGATAGATGAACTCGGCAGGGGGCAGTTTTTGGCGACGTCGTCCATTGGTACGATCCTTCGTCACTTCAGTCGTTCATTGTGAATCGTCGCAACTCGCGCGCTTTCGCTCAAGCACTCTCGGAGGATAATACCATCGTCACGTACGTTCTCCTCGATGCGTGCCCTACCCAAGTGAGTGTGCAGATACGTCTGCGGCACGTCTCAACCAGTGACCAACTCACACCGCCAGTTGAATGGCACGCCAAGGGCAGTGTTGGACATCCTACGTACCATGAATGCAGACATGCTAGAGTCTCGGGCCAAGACTTCATTTTCTTTCGCTGATGGTTTGACCCAAGAAATTCTCGTCCCTCTGGCTGCGACTTTGATCAGTTATCCAGTCGCATATGTCCCTATCTCCGCGGTTCAGACCTCATTCCTGGGTGGACAACCCTTGGACGTTTATGAAGCAAATATTATTCTCTCCGAAACACCACGTACATCTTCGTTGCAAAATTTCAGACAGCATACTCTACTCAAGTTCTCGTGTCCTTGTTCACTTGCGGAGAAGAACCATAAACTATCTCCGGACCGCATCACACACCGCCTTCAGTCCCAGTTTCAAGGATGTCTTTCTTCGATCGGGTTATCATTCTCGGTTCATCATCAGATAGAGATTCTGGAGCGTGTAGCACTCTGAATGTCCCCTCCATAAAAGTATGCGAAAGATGGGTCACATGTATACACATTAATCGACATCAATGTTGACGATTTTAATGTCTTCAAATGGCTTGTCCATCTTATTCGTCTTCACGTTTTCGATCGCATGGACGACTTCTAATCCGGCGAATACGCGTCCAAAGATCGTATGCTTCTTGTCTAACCATGAAGTCGCTGTCGTCGTAATGAAGAACTGCGAGCCGTTTGTGTTGGGACCCGCGTTTGCCATGCTGACGGTATACGGCCTATAATATAGTCAATCAGCCATGGCAAATCAACTTTCGTGGCAAACGATGAATAATTACCTGTCGTGTCTTAAATCCGGGGCGAACTCATCTTCAAATTCCCTGTCCCAGATTGATGTGCCTCCTGTGCCATCCCCCAATGGATCTCCGGTCTGGATCATAAACTTTGGAATGACACGGTGGAAAATGACACCCTCGAAGTAACCACTTCGGGCATGGGCCACAAAGTTCTCCACAGCCTTGGGGGCTTGTTGGGGAAACAAGTGCATATGTATGTCGCCCATGGAAGTGTGAATCACCGCGGATGAAGCTACAGGTGATGGTCCTGATTTGGAAAAGGCAGTCGCGGAAGCAATGGACTGTTCTTCTCGTGTCGGTCGTTCATTAAAGACATCTCTGTCGTTTATTTTACTGTCTCTGCAATGCAAATGTCAAGGCGTGGCGGAGTCAGATGATAAATAAGTGCTTACTCTGGTTCGGAGCAGGTGAAGAGATAGAAGCGCTGGCGTTTATAACCTGTGCAAAGGAGTGTCGGGTCTCGAGTACCCTTACTAGCAAGGATAGGATTCGCAGACACCGCCGCCTGTAAAAGTTGTCGGTCAACAATATCTCTCAACATGAGCCGGCACATACAAGTGTTGTTAGACCCTTCTTTGCAGGCGCTCCCTGATACAATGCAAGGTTCATCCACCGAACTGATTCATCCTTTCCCAGCAGCCGCGCAACGCGATTCGTCACTGTGTTGACCACTGAGGAGTCGCAACATGTCAGTTTTGAGTCAGCCCAACAGGCGTCATTCCTGACCTTTGATTCCAAGTAATGTCGGATATAAGACAAATGTGCCGCTTTCGTCCCATACTGCATTAGTCCACATTGCTGGGATGCGACCATCAGGACCGGGCATCTCGAGTTCCCTTTCCACTGCCAGTCGCCTACCAAACTCCATGTCCTCTACACGATGTACCGAAGTACTGGCCTGTTGCATTTCCTGGATTGCTTTTAATGACTCATCGTACTTCCGAGTAAGTTTGCCTGTCAAGAAGGAAAATATGCGAATTTGACGATCAGGAAGGGAAAATGTAACAAATGAAGAGGAATCAGGTGAAAGAGTTATGCAAACGGGGATCGATTTGGCCTAGAGAAGGGTCAGAGGATGCTACAAGATGGATTAGTTGATGTACCTTTTTGAACTCGTAAAGGTCTGTGGAGGTTTTAAATGACCACATGCCAGCTATATTTTTCGGTGGCTCAAAAGGCTCAAACGGTTGCCAGTACTCTACGAAACCGTTTTCATCACCAGAGATCACAGTATCATAGCGGTCACTGTACTACAGTCATGTCCGTGACATGGGGTACTCCATTCAAATCGAGTAGGCTTACCGTCATAATATGCACAGGGAAACGACGAAGTTTGTCGATCGTCAACAATGGAGTATCGTTACCGCGACCATCATAAAGTCGTATGGTGCCTGTCCCTTGCTCCGACCTGTATGCTTTGTTAGATGTTAACCTGAAATTACACGAGTACTTACACTGCCAGCAGGCCTTGGGCTTGTCCCCGTTTATGTACCCAGCAACACGCATGTGGGGTGAAACCGAGCTTTATCATGTTTATCATGTCTGTTTACTGGTCAACGCCAAAACGGATAATGTGGGCTATTTACGCACCGAAATTGACCACGTCAAATACTTTCGCTGATCCATCTTCCGAGATACTAGCAAATAGCTGTCCATCTGCACTTGCTGAGACCCCAGTAATAGGGCTCATGTGCGCGCGGAAATGCTTCACAAATTCGATTCCCTCCTCTTGCTTCTTCCAAAATTTTAGATGTCCATCAATTGATGTAGTGATGACGAAGTCCGTCCTGTTTTGACTCGTTGAGATCTTCGCTCTACAGCCATTTCCTAGAACTCACTTTGTGACAACGACAAAGTTAAGAGAGTCGCGGTGCATGAAACTTTTATAATACTGTTCCGCATCTGGGAGGTGGTCTAGGTATAGTTTCTCTTGAGGCACTAGAAGTGTTAAGTAGTAAATAGACGACTCGTAGCCAGTTATATATGACCTACCCCGTCGTTTCCTTTTGAATGCACCATTGGCCCCAGCAGGCATAGGCATAGGACCAACATCAACATCGCTGTCATCTTGGTTCATGTCCGTGTCGGCAGCCGGCATAGGACCATCTTCGCCATCCTGGTCATCACGAGTTTCCGAATCATTGTTCGAGTTTCTATTACGCTTGCCGAGTACGCTTGTATCCTGCTCTGTATCAGACATGGAAGATTGGAGAACGAGTGTATCCACGTGACTAATTCCAAGGCGTTTGTTTGGATCCAAAGCCCTTGCCAAACAACCACCTTTCGCAACCAGTTGAACCACCTCAACAGCTGCTTACATGCCTGAGAGTCCGGATGAATTCCTTGATACTGTTGAAGGGGAGATCACTTTCTTCCGATCTGTGATGAAGGCGCGGCCCGTTGGCCTCCACAAACACTTTCACGTATTAGCCATTCGCAATGCAATACACAATGATACTGGTCGTGTCGTACCCGTTGATAGTATCTGGGAAAAGTTGAGAACGTGCTATGATCTTGATGCACTAGAAATAGCGGTGAGCTGCGGGCGACTTCATATTTTTGACTTGTCTCAATATCCACCAGGAAATGGATGCTTTCGATACCCCAACCTCGAGCCAAAATTCGACACCACACCTCATACGATCCCCTTCACCTTCCCAGAACCTCTCACAACATCCCTTCTTTCGAGACGAATACTCCCTTCCTAATGAAGATATCTTCAACAATCTTGTGTCGGAGCGACGGATACGCGCAACGGCCTCTCTTGCATCATCAACACCTGCACCATCTCCACGCCAGCCTAGTGGTAGATCAAAAAAGGCCAAGACCACGAAGCGTAGTAAGAGCAAGGCAGATATGGCAGGCCTGGTAGGAGGCGATAGCGACAGCAGCGCGCTCACGCAAGAGAGTGGAGACGAGGGTGCTGCGGCCACCCCCAGGGACAGCATTATCACGGGCACCGAAGCTGGAACGGACTCTGAAGAAGAACCCCCTGACGTACAGGAGGCATCGCCTGGTAAAGTCATTTTGCTTTCACCCTATTCCCGACTGATGTGTTTAGGTCAATCGAAAGCTGCACGAGGACGTGTAAAACAACTTGCTCGAGGTGGAGCGGTGCCCCGAACCAGGGCAGGGTCCATGAGTAACGCACGGGGCACCAAGAAACGAAAGAAGTAGTATTTCGTGTTCGTTATCGTTTTGCTTATTATGACTCCATTGTATATTTTCACGATAGCAGGCATACCCTTATCATGGGTTACACTGTGTATCTCCTACAGCGCCTTCGTTTTCCATTCGGACATTTGGACGCATTTCAGCAGCAATCTCTAATATGTACCTCAAACACCCTAAGACCTTCTGTCTGTCACCTGGAATCCGAAGATTGAACTCACAGCTAACCTTCACGGTTCCACCATGATGATCATAGACAAAGATCCAATCGAATCCATCAGATGAAATGCCATAGACTGATGCATCACTCCAGTTTCGTCGCAGGCGAGACTGGCGGAGGCATGCAAGATATGCCATAAGGTGGCGTAGAGCAGGGCTGTCAACACTTCGTCCATTCTTCGCTTGAACAGTTACCACGAGGGATTGGAAGCTGGGTTGGTGCTGAGTTTCCGCATTAGTGGAGCTGATGCTTATGGCACGGCTCGGTTAAGATGGGTTTGGTGACAAACTGGGAGCGATCGATAACTTCTGTACGGGCCTTCACGAAGGCTACGAAGGAAGGTTCTACTATCCTCCTTATAACCCGTACTGCTGGTAACACATGATATTACATCCCTAGCGCGTGCTCGTCGTCGGACATGCAAACTCTGCAAATGAAATGGCCGCTTAGCTCGCGCCCTTAGCTCGTACACCTGTATACCGATCAACTCGCCGAGTCACTATATTCCCATCCTTACCAGACGCTAGTATCCAAGACAGGGCCCATAACACCAGTACCAGTGACAAGATCAAGATCGCCGCACAGATCCAGGACGGAAGTACTATCGAAGACATCGATATCATTTATTCGGGACAGGCTTCTACTCCTACGTACCCTGCCTCTAAATCATTCACCCCGAGTCTCGCATACTCACACCTCTCACATCATGCACTATAACGCCCTCTCGCATCCCCGCCCTCCACCTCCAGACCCTCTACGCGCACAATCCAACACTCGCATTCATAGGCGCGACTATATCATTCGTACCCATCCTCTTCGCAGATCTCATGAGCACCTGGATAGCGCTCGCATAGTCAGGAACTATACCCGTATCTACAACACCTCAAGAAAGACTAACGACCAGACGCGCTGGCTAGACAAAGTGCAGAGACCGATAACCCTTCTAATCTGGTCGATTTCCACTTTTTAGGACGAGACGAACTTTGGTATGCTGAAGCTATCAGTAGGAATGCGAGCGGAGTCCTCTTAAAGTGGGATGATGCTCAGGACGCGAGGCAGTGGGCAACGCATGCTGCAAAGCTGGATAGTCTGTATGCGCAAAATGGGAAGGCATGATGAGCAGGACAAGGGACGGTTTGCTACGACGCGGGACAGTGTCTACACCTCCAGACCGTGAGGTGCGATTGAGTTGAAATGCAGATCGTCAGATAGATTGCAACATAATGCATGAAGCCTAGATGTGTAAGGTTGTAGGTATACAGAATGGTATAATAGTGGCGCACGCCGTCGTACGTATTTCCCACATCTCAATCAATGTCCAGATACTACCAAGTCGTTACCAGTTTGAGCAGGCTTCAAATTTGAGATGCTAAGATGTTTGGCGTAATCACCTACTTGACTTATAGGCTGGTCAAGAGCGTAGTTCTCCAACCCTCGCAGGACAAGACGATATCGAACAGTCTGAGCATTACGGAGACCCACCTCGACCATATAAACATGGCCAAGCTCGGGATGTAGACCGTTTCGGTCCTCGCTCATCACCGTCTCGTACTCAGAGAACAAACCTGAATGCGCAATGATCAACATTGACCACAAAATGAATCTGGATTTGCAAAGCGACGACGAACAAACAACCAACCAAGTTATAAAAGGAACGGAACACAACGCACCTAAACAATAAGCAAACATATCCTCCTCCCTCCCTGACGCTAACTACTCATGCGCCCCTCGGACCACGAGATCGCCGCAAAAGAATGAGGGCGTGGTATAGGCCTGAGTAGTTTATTTAGATGCAGACGCAGTGGACAAGGGGGTGATGCGGTCTGTGAACCTGTTGGATGAAAGTGGGCACGATGGGAGAAACTTGACATTTGTCAAAGCCGGAGTTGTCGGTGATATTCACGGATTTCGTTTGGGAGTGCGCGACTAGCACAGACGAGTTTTGCATGCCGGTCACAAGCGAAGAGATCGAGTATGAGATGCCGGGATTCTGTAGTCTGAATTAACCTGTAGTCGAAGTTCGTCGAGTCTGAGGGTATGAGTTTCATCCGAATTTATGCACAGATGGTGCCCACTCTGCGTGAATGGTATTGGAATCATACTCGAGAGATTCCCTGATCATAGTAGAAGCTGGTGTATAGTTGAGACTCCGCACTCTATCAGTCACTCAATCGTTCAACGTTCAACGTCAACTTTCACCAGTTGCTAAGAACTCCATACTTCCAGAGCTTCATACGATATGGCACCTACTGAAGACATTAGAAAGAAGTTCGGGCGCTTTCGAATTCTCATTGTGGGACGAGCAAATGTGGGCAAGACCACTCTCCTTCAGAGAGTCTGCAACACCACAGAAAAACCCGAGATCTTCGATCGTAAAGGGAACAAGGTAAATCCACACTTCTGTGAGACATCAGACTCACCTAACATTCAATCGCGATCAGATCGATGCCGCCGTTGTGCAACCCTCCCGCGATGTATGTACCCACACACTCTACGGATCGATGACAACTATTGACTTCTATCAGCGCGGACACCATGGAATTGAGAATGAATTGGTGTTCGGAAGCAACCCGGATTTCGTCTTCCACGACTCGTGCGGATTCGAAGCCGGAAGTGAAGCTGAATTCAAGGAGATGAAGGAATTCGTTTTGGAGCGCGCATCTACTGCGAAACTGGACGAGCGAATCCATGCTATATGGTAGGTAATAATCTCAGAGCGGCGCTACTTGTTTGTAATATCCTGTCGTAGGTATTGCATCCCTATGGATGAGTGCCACAGAGCGATCACAAAAGCTGAAGAAAAGTTTTTCGTTGAGTGCGACACGAGCAGCGGTACATGTCTAATCGTAACATCCTCTACCTGCTGGCTGATGACGGATTACGTCAGTTCCCGTGATTGCAGTGTTTACGAAATTTGATGCGTTGTGGGACGATGCATTCGGACAACTCAAGGAGTCAGGATTATCACGGATAGAGTGCAAGAGAATGGTGCTGGAGAAGGCACAGGAGATTTTCACCAACATGAAAATTTGGGATCGACTACGTGAAACTCAATACCCCCCCAAAGACTGGGTATATTTGGCTGGTGTGTCGACCCATGATTTCATCTGCATTGTGTATAACTTGTATTATTTTAGAAATGGACAAGGATAATGCTGATTGTGGACCACTGCTGGCAGGCACGACTAATGCCTTGGGTGAGGAAGCAATGCAAATGCTACTGATATCGACACAGCGGACGAATTTGGCACTTTGTATCAAGTATGCTGTTGAAAGGTATGCTCATTGGCATATCAACTCCCAGATGTACCTGAGATATTGGAGGTCACTTATTGGGACAGTGGGCATTGCTAGAGAGTCACTAGGGTTCTCTAAAGATATTTGTGGTCAGATGCAGAACAGCATTGCAAAATGGTTTCCACATGTCAAGGTGAGGAACAAATCCTGTTCATCTCAACTAAAATCGTTGCAAGTTGGTCATGAGAATCATGGATATTGAGTGAGTGACAGCATCTGTCTGGGAGAGTGCAAAGTATTGACATACCTGTGATAATGGTAAGCTATTACATTGCA
>KV448147.1:41379-128564 GCA_001658105.1 Rhizopogon vinicolor AM-OR11-026 | reverse complement strand
CAGTTAGCGTTTCCATTGAATGATTGTTATCGAGCAGCAAGCACTCTCTCTCTGATAACCGTTCATCCATCAGCGTTGAGTCCGCGTCAGTCACGATCATTGCGAAGGAATGGTTGAAACGTGATATTCGGCAACGAGATCAACTTTCTTGATGGAGTGAGTATCCATCAGATACTATTAACTACGATTACAATACTATTACATTACATTACAATACCTGCATGATTAGATATTCCCGCTCGTGTCGCACATGCCCGAGGATGAAGAATCAAACAGTAGTGGGAATGTAGGGCAGTCATCAGGCATGGGAAGTGGTCCGCAGAGCTCAAATATTCCAATCATTATCGGTGACTAGCTACCAAACCAATTAACTACTATTTAACCCCACTAACCTCGGTTATTTGCCAATTAAATCAATGCAGGACGGCGCAGTTATAACCTGGGTTAGTAACAACACTGCCAGTGATACTTAAGTATCAAGGGTGCCACTTTAGTTACCGGCTCTGCAAATGGCTTCATATGCATGACGGTACTCAGTACTCAGTGTTAGTCGTTCTTTCTTCTATTTGGTCTGCCTAGTACGAGAGACTACAGCATCAGACTCCATTGTGGATGTGTCAAGATTGCCGCGCACGAACAGTCGATGTCTGATTTGATTTCATGGTGGCCATGATGGACTGTCAACCGGTAAGTCTACATGTCATCGCCGGCACTGGTCTACAACTGGTGTCCTACAGGATGTCACGTACCGCGAAGGTACAGCTGCACCTGTGGGTCACCCGACCAAAAGAACAAATGAGCACGGTCTTGGCGTGCCTACACATTCAGCGTTTAACGTTCAGCTGCAGCGCTCGTCGGATGTGGTAGAAATTGCCGCACCTGGGATCCGCCCGCTTTACTGGAAAGTCGTACCCTGAAAGGTGGCGGGCGTTCCCACCTAGTAGGCTCGTGATCAGCTTGGCTTACGCACGGAGTTCCGAGTCGAATGGCGTAGACAGCTCGAAGAACGCCCGCACTGTGCAGCTTATAACATTACGAGTCTCATTTCGTTTTGCCATCCAGCTTATCAGACGAAGGATTTGGTCCTTCTACTAACATCTTCGTATGTTGTTCCTTGAGAAAAACAATCGCTCGTATGCTTAGTTGCTAACCATACTTTTTGCATCCAATCAGTACTTCACCAAGTTGTTCATCTCAGAATTCGCATCGATCTGTCAATGAGTCCGCCGGAAAAATGTCAGTATTTCATCTCTTATACCCACTGGCTGTCTGACCTCATTGTCTGATCTCATCAACAGGGCCGAAGACCGAGCAAGGAAAATACTGGCTACGGACCCAGGAAGGGTTGGACTGGCTGGAGGCCCGGGGAGGATGGGACTGGCAGCAGACACGGGTAGGGCATAGCTGGTTGCAGACACAGGATGGGTGGAACTGGCTGCAGTCCAAGGAAGCGCGTGATACCTGGCTACCAACTCAGGGAGGGCGCAACTGGCTGGAGATCAACGGAGGGCATAAATGGCTGGTGTCCTATGGAGGGCTATACTGGCTGCAGACACCGGCGGGGTTGGACTGGCTGCGGATTCCCGGAGGGTTGGACTGGCTACGAAGCAAGGAAGGGCAGAAATACTGGCTGGAAACTCAGGCAGGGTGGAGCTGGCTGGAGACAGTTGTAGGATATACTTCCTGGCTGCCAACCAAGGGAGGGCGGGACTGGCTGAAGACAAAGGGAGGACATCATTGGCTACAGTCCCAAGGAGGGAGATCCTGGTTGGAGATCCAGCCAGGGTGGAACTGGCTGGGGACCCCGGGAGGGTATGCCTGGCTGAGAAAGGAAGGGCACGGGAAATACTGGCTGGGGACTCAGCCTGGGTGGAACTGGCTGCAGGGCACGGAAGGGCTTACCTGGTTGTCAGCCCAGAGAGGGCGGCGCTGGCTGAAAACCCAAACAGGGCGTAACTGGCTGCAGTCACAGGGAGGGCGTGCCTGGTTGCAGACACAGGGAGGGAGTAACTGGCTGAAGATGCAGTGAGGTAAACATCGTTCACCGCTCATAAGTAACCAAAGAGGTAGATACCGTCTTTACCAGGAATATTTGCAGTGTTGAAATACTCAAGCAGTCACTTCAGTACGGCCTGCAAGAAAGCAAATTGATGACTCGGAGCTGTTCAATATTTTACATAGAGAAATAAAATGTCAGCCATGGATGAGTCTATCAATCAATTGAGCTCGACGTATGTCGCGCCCGGATTCATAATGGATGTCATCGCCTCACACGCTCACGTCTTGCCTTGATTCCAATTTCCCTAGAACCACGACCCATAAAAAGGACTTCCAAAGAGTCATATTACTGGATACGCAGTTTTCGTATTGTGGTACCTGTTGCACATATGCGCACTGCACAGCTGTCCTACATCTGTCTTACATACCAACCCTGCGAAGTGAACGCTTACTCCCGCTTACTCCCGCCTACCCCGTACTGCGGGCCTGTTTACACACATGCACAGTCAGGGAAATTGACCTTAAATACCGACTGTCAGGCGGGGTGGCTATCGGTATTATAACGATATCGGACTATCTTTGATTCATGTCTGCAGACAACAGCTCTGGTGAGCGATATCTCGATCTACCTGGGGGGCGTACCCTAGCGTATGCAGAAACAGGGAATATATCTAGCAAGACCGTCGTTCTTTACCTGCACGGAGCGTTCACCATCGGGGACGCGTCAAAGCCGTCTCCTGTGCTGTTGAGCAAGGATATCCATTTCATCTCGCCCACTCTGCCTGGATGGGGCAACACATCTCCTCCTCCTCCATCGACATCATACAATGATTGCCTCACCAGCGACATGTCTGCACTGTTGACCCACCATTATCCGGATTCCAATATCCATGATATCAAACTGTACATCGCGGGGGGTTCGTTCGGCACTGTCCCCGCGCAGATCTTGTACGGGGCACCTTATGACATATTCCCCTTCGGTCATTGCGTCTCGGGTGTGTTGCTGATGGACCCGATAAGCCCGTTTCGCTACCACAAAGATTATGCCAAGTGCATGACGTGGAGCAACTATTTTATGACCGGACCTGTCGCGTATTACATGCCATTCAACCTCATGGTTCGCTTGATGAAATTCGTTCTAGCGAGAAAAGTTGCCACTGTAGAAGGCGCAGGGGCATTCTTGCGGGAAACTTTGTTTGATAGGATGGACCAGGCGGAGCGGGAGACGTTTGCGAGGTGGTGGGAGGCACGCGGGAGGGCGCTGGGGGAGACGGAGCGGATGATGGCTGAGAACATTGTGAAGAGTGTCTCTAAATCTTGGGTGGGCCTGATGCTCATGTCACACGTTCTCCACTCGGATTGGGGCTTTCGACCTGACGAGTTAGACGAAGAACATTCTCGTCCGCATGTCCTGCTCATGGCGGGCAAGGACGATCACTTGGCTCCAGTTGCCTATGCACAGTATCTCGCTGCCAATTACAAGAATGCGGAGATAAAGTACGTTGATGGAGGGCATCTAGCTATTTTGTACCACATAGACGAAGTATGGGCAGAATTCTTAGCCAACGAGCAATAGTCGACTGTACTACTGGTACTATATATTATTCCAGCCAATCTGCAAATTTGGCAGATCTGCATCTGCAAAATGTCAAAAGCACTCAAATGATAGATGTTCCTTCTGTACACGAAGACTACATGGAAATCTTGTGTAAGAGAACGAGTGTAATCGCACGGACTTCCACCTACAGTCCATTGTCCTCAAAAATGGATTCATTACGAATCTCTACGAACTTTTGCAAGAGTTGCTAAGGAGGTATTCAAGATTTATTGAAACTTTTACATATTCACTTACGAGCCTGGGGTTATCCTGAAGGGCGCAGCAAATAATGCATTGAGCATTCACATATTTATATACATAACTACAATTTATTTAACAAAGCGATGGTAGTCCAAGCAATATGTAGTATGGACTCAGCAACTGAGATAGATTTAGATGAGCACTGTTCTTGAGCTAATCTTGGAGCTCAAGTTCCCTCCGAATGATCTCCCTTACTTCTCTAAGGCCTCCCATTTCACGTTTAACTCTCCTGGGACTTCGTGTGAGTATTTCGGCGCTGTCGAGTTTCGCGCGAGGGCCAGGACTGGGCGGTGGACGTAAGCCTGGACTGGACGGTGGAACAGGTTTGCTGCCGGTGGGCTTCTTGCTTGGACAAGGTGGTACGGGATTGTTGATGCTGCCATTATCGGAGTCCTGCGCGGAAGACGTGGATGGCATCTCGAGCCACTCTTTACCCGTGATATCCAGAGGTCGGAGGAAGAACGGGCAAAGTGTCGTGAGCAATTTCAACGATTCATTGGCTTCTAGAGTTGACATCGGAACAGGGGAAGATTTGATGATCGCAGCCGCAACCTCGGAGGTAGGAAGAACTCTGCGTTTACGAGTAGTTGGTGTGGAACTCGGTCCGACAGGAGCAGAGAAGAGCCTGGTAAATAAGAAGTTAGTGAAAGAAGACGTCAGGTGAATTCCACTGACATCCAGGCACTCTCGGCGACACCGCCTAAGCGACCGAGAAGACAGCGTCGTCGAATTTCCTCCTGACCCATTTTCTGGATCTGCTCCTTGGAGAGCTTCCCTCCTGCAACCTCCGCACTCTTTGCTTTGGTAGGACTGGTGGTAATGGACTTCTGACGAATACGGTCGTATAAGGCTTGACGACGAGAAGTACTTGGAGTTGAGGGTGCAGTCTCTGCGTTAGTACCTCGTTGATGGACGGGTGTCATCGGCAGAGAGTCTGATGCATCGCTCTCGCATCTATGGCGCGCAGGAGTCTTGGGAGTTAGAAGACCGACCAAGAGATCTGTACGTTTCTGACGCGATGATGGTGTCTGAGGAAACGCAATAGAACTTTTCGACGTCGATGGTACTGCAGACTTCAATGGACTAATCGCAGGAAAGGGCACCGCAAACTCTCGCGTGGCGACAGAACGCTTCACAGGAGACTTTGCTGGCGAGGACGGACTGGATGGAACCATATTCTTGAGAATCGAGGCACCTTTGGGCGAGGCAGATGCAAGTACACGAGTAAGCGAGGACGCCTTCACCGTAGTCACAATCTCGGGGAGATCGGCCAAAGGGACATTTGGCACCTCGGGGACATCGGGATGAAACTGCGAGAGGAGTTAGCGCACATAATAGCAGCGGTCTCTGGGACAAACCTTGACCCAGCGCTGAAGTTTATTTAGAAACTCTGACCGACGCTTCTCTGCATCAGCGGTCCATCGAGCTACAGCGGCCATGCCACCCCCCATGTCTTTGTCAATATTGATTTCTACCTCGATTCCAATGCCATATACAGGTACGCGTTTGCCTGCGCTCTTGGAATAATGGCTGGTTGGGCTAATGACTAATCCCATTGCCCCTCGCGTCCAGTCCTTGGGAGGTGACTGTGTAGGGGCATCTAAGAAGGGATTCTCATCGTCAATCTCCTTATCCTTGCGTTTGACGTCGAGAAGTGATTTTGCATCCCACTCCCAGATCCAGCAAAGACGCTTGAGATCATCAGTATCGAATTTGGTTGTGAGGCCAGAGTAAGTCATGATCGACATATGATTGAGTACGTTGCGCACTATGCCGGTGTCAGAAGAGGGAGACACGGCGCATGTTGCTAGTGCGTGAGATAATGCGTGTTGTAAGGCTGTTTGGATCGTGTTGAGTCGTGAAAGGTGGGGTGGTAAGGATGTATGAGTCAATTTGCTGCCCTTGAGGACAGATGAGGGGGGTGTAGGTGGCCTAAAGCAAGTTGTTCATGAGAAGAATGATGCAGTGACAAGAGCTTTAAGGGCCTCACGCAGTTCGAAGCTTCTTCGGAGTGAAAGTGGTCTCGTCATCTGAACTAATGAGTCGGCGTTTTTTATTGGGCGAAACTTGGAGGGATGAATAGATGTCTGTCATAGACGCAATCAAAGATTTTAAATACAAAAATTAGAGAATATAGAGCTGGAGGAAGGTGGTGGATGTCGCGAAATGAGGAGGATGGGATTGAAACATAAATTACGCGAACCAAGTGATCGAACGACGCGTCCACGTAAGCAATTCCCACATACGCGTCTGGACACATCGCGTGACTGTGCTGCCATCGTTCACTTACTTAACATCCTGATTCCTCAGTTCACTAACGCGAATTGGATGATTCAGTTCCCGAGTACTCCACTCAATAACTCGGCACTGCCGCCCTCGAGGTCGGCCACCGAGATCATAGGTCCTTAAACTTCTTTTTGACACTGCTCACAACGGTGATTAAGCGACTCGTCTCGGAAGAAGTTGATTCAGTCAGCTCGATATGGAGCACTGGAACAAGAAGCTCAAAGTAAATGGCATGTTCACAACATGTTCAGCTCCCCCAGCGACTTATTTTACTTATAGAGCTAAAACCAGCCATTTGTGCCTTGCGTTTCATCGACGGAGATCATTGACGCTATCTTCTCTCAGGAAGGCGAAGGTTGCAATGTCATCTTGCATTTCAATCAATCATGACATCATCAACGCACTACCATCTCTTGGGCATACATTTTTACAACAGGAGCGTTTTGTTTTCAACACTGAAGATATAAGGCTGATCAAGTTGGATGTAACAAGCAGGTTGCAGACACGAAGCCCGAAAATAATTGTCAAACGACAGGTGATGATCACCTCTCAGGTTGATGAAGTCATTGAAGACTTGTCGCAAACCTTCCATTCACAAATTCAATCTCATAAGATCTTCCATGACGATTACGTGAACATCCTTTGTTTCACTGATTACTGATGGATTTGACACTTATATAGCAAATTCAAACCCTTGACGACTGCGAACATCGGATACCTTCATGCTTAGTGGCTGGTCATCCTCACTCAAGCGCAGGTAGGTATACGGCCAGTCCGTATCCTTTGGAAGGAAATCACGGTGCCGTGTCAATTCTAAACTTGCTGAGTCGTTTCCGAACGTTCGCGTCGTCAGTGTCAGAGTTTTGCTGCCACTGGTGCAAATCTACAGAAGACACAGAATTTATCACTGACATTATGTTCTTTGAAATGGAGAGCAGTTCGGGACTCATGATTGTGATTCAAGTCCACAGCAATGTCAGCGGATAGAGATCAGAAGCAGCACAGTCACTGCGCTGCGTGAATGAAGGTGGGAGTAAACCACTGAGGGGCTGAGGGGCTGAGGTATCTCACTATTCCTCAGGGTCCACCTGTCCTCGAGGCGACGGAATACATCTTTGATGTCCCTCTGCAACCTTGTCTTTGCCTTGCGGAGAAAACATGTTGGTTCATCACTGGCTGGGGTCGCACGATTTAATGAACTCATGGCAATCTTTCATTATATAGCTGGCATACAGACTTGTTCGGTCAATATTTGAGATCTCTGAGAGTCTGTTGTTGTACCGGTAATCTTATTTCTCGTGGTCACATCTTCGGATACATTACTTGTTGATTACTTGGGTGCGTTGGAGACGTGTGAACAAGAAGCCCTTATGCCTGCCTGCATGCAAAGGCGCAAGACGCCACGCGTGGAAGTTAAAACGTTCAAACTAGGCTGCCGCATCGATATCTTAGCATTGCATTGGAAATACGTCTTAATGGCACACAGCACATGCATCGCTTTGACCAAAAGTCGGCAACACACAAAGACGGGGATCACGTCAAAGGGGTTTGTTTATAAGTGGTCCTAGAGTGGCGTACTTGTCCTGTACAACTTCTCTTCAACCTTGCTGCTACCACAATGAACGCAAGCGAGAATCATGGAATTATCCAATATCCAATGTAGGTACTCCCATGAATGCTTTGCTATTTGGAGCACGGAATGATAATTATACAGACGAAATACTCTCGAGCACCTTTCTGGTATGCAAGCTCTGACGCGAAATGTATTCATCCGGGACCACAGCATATTCGACAGGTGAAATACAGGAACTATTGAACAATGCAAATCTCTATGAGAATCGCATTCTCGAGCTTTCAACAAATTTGGGCGCTTTCAAAACAGCGTACTCTGCTAAGGAAGAGCAACTTCGAAGACAAACAGAAAAAATAAACGATTTGATCCATGAGTTGAACGTCTTAAAGGTGTGTTTTGTATTGGGGTAGATGGCTCGTTATAACTGGAAATATCGTAGGGATTGGACAAACGAGTTATATGTCTCCTTGACGGGGACGGAATGATCTTCACTCAAGAGTTGATGAGCCAAGGCCAGGAAGGTGGCCTAGCTGCTGCAAGAAAACTGACCGAACGCATTCGCCAATTCATGTCTGCCGAGGGATTTGAACAATACCAGCTTTGGGTGTATCTTTTCTACCACAAACGCGGCCTGTTAGACACGTTTGGCCGAGTGGGTATGGCACCGGTCAGAGCCAAGTTTGATGATTTCATGATGGGCTTTAACCAAGCTGCTGAACGTTTTATCATGGTCGACGTAGGGGGGAGTAAAGAAGCAGCTGATGCAAAGCTTAAAGGTGAGCTCGCTCTCATGGTGGTCTGCACGAGGATATTGATGTTATTTCTGAACGTCCAGTCCATCTTGAAGATAACATTCGACTTCCCCACACTCACAAGATATTCTTCGGAGGTAAGTTCAGCCTCCACCCTCCACACACTTCACTCATTTTTCGCCAAACAGGATGCCATGACAATGGCTACGTGCACAACCTTCGCTCTGTCATGACATCTGGTTTTGGTGATAAACTTGTTCTCATGCCTGGTTATTCCGACGTAGCGATTGATATCAAGGCGCTGCAGCTGGCTGAACTCAGGGTCCCTGAGCTGTTTATGCCAACCAAACTCGTGGCACCGTCTTATAACATGATTGCGACTGGCCCTCCACCCGGACTAGCACCTACTACTCCGAAATTGTGTGCCGCACCGCCGCCAATCAGTCCTCCTGCTGCTCCGCCTTGTGTAAACCATCTGTCTGGAGAAGGGCAGGGATTAATGGCTCGACGCCAAAGTCTCCAAAGTTATAAATCAGTATTGCAAGCACCACAAGTACGGTTCGACAGTCCAGAGGCGGAGCCAAGTGAGAGTAGTGAATCCAGCGAAGCGAGCGAGATCCCATTCCGCTTTCCACGATTGTCTCCTCCCTCTCCACCGAGACAGCGACGTATCAATCCTCAACTGGTGAGCCGGATTGTTCTCGCACGTCTCTTGACGTCTCTGATTAAATCGTTGTCAGGCTTTGTCTAAGCGTATGTTCAACTGGTTTTTCAATGCTGCGAGCTAACGCTGCTTAACACAGATGTTCCACCCCCGTGCACTTTATTTTACTTGGCACAATGCAGGCACGGTTCGACTTGCAAATATGCGCATGACTATCTCTTGGAAGAAGATCATTATGAAGAACTACAGGAGAATGCAAAGAAGACGCCCTGTAAAGTTACGAATGAAGGTTTGGCTCCCCCATTCGCATTTTGGCTCAGGTATCTGACTCGTTCTTCAGGCGGAGACTGTTCATTTGGGGACGACTGTGTTTACGGACATTCGTGCCCCCATGGAACAACTTGTTATTACATGAAGTTAGGAAAATGCAAATTTGTCGCTGGTAAAACATGTCGTTATCCTTTAAGCGAAACAACACTGATCTTCGCTTCAGTGGGGATGCACCGCCAGCCGAACAACTGAAATTAACATGCATCCTTCTTGATTTTATGATAAAAATTCTTGAACAGAACTTGAGGCTGTCCTGCCGGTAATGGAATCGGCTTATTTGTACATATATGCATTTGCAAAGTCACGTTTTTAAAAGCTTCAGATCAAAGTTCAGTTTGTTTCAACTCCTTGATCATGGCGGAGGACAATTATAAACGTAAACGCTGATGGAATTTTTCTATTGACGTACGTGAGCACGTACAAGTGGTTCTTGACGAAGCGCGCGGCTCCATTAACGTGGTTCTCGTGACCTACGAAGCCAAATAAGTTTGCCTTCTTTGGAGGATGTCGTCCTTCATCTCATCGATTCCCTTATCGGCAGCGCTTCTCATCTTGCAGGAACCCCGCGATCTAGCCTGATTAATGGCCCAGCCCCTTTGCAGGTAAACATCGTGGCTTCGATGGTTTTAAAAGGCTGCCGATTTTCGCTAGCATTCTTTGCACTCCCTAATATCCACTCTGTATCTCATCGTTGCCAATCCATATGGCAACGTCTCCGGTAGCAGAGGTCAGTCAGCAGCTCTGGTGAGTTATACGGTCCTTCGGTCCACCCAACTGAGTTGTTGATTCGGAAATTTTCAACAAGGGATGAGACGCTGGGCAGGCTTCTGAGTGTGTACTTTTCTCATGTCAGGAATCTGCTTGGGATCTAATTTCATCTAGACCTATCGTCGGCGACAGTTAAACGAAATGCTGACCTCGAGAATCGCTTAGCTGAACTCGAGGTCGAGCTTGCGGTTTGGAAACAAGCACATGCGACTGCCCTCGAAGGCGCTGACAGGGAGGCCAAAACTCTCAAAGGGAGGATGGCTTCTCTGAATGCTCAGGTGGCATCAATGGAAACTTTTATGGTCAGTCTATTCACTACTCGGCCCGACTAAGATCATTCGTAATTGCAAATGCAGAGTCAGAGCCTACTCGTCCTCTGTGTCATTGATGGGGATGCTTGTATATTTAATGACTTGCTCCTTAGGCAAGGCCACGAAGGTGGTCGTCAAGCCGCACAACAATTGACTAGGGCTGTCGCCGATTATTTAACCAGCGAAGATATTCACGTCCTCGGTCGACTATCATTTTGGGTAACAATTTACTTTAACAAGGCCGTATTGGCAGGTGTTCTCGAGCGCCATAAATTATGTACCCCAGAGCAACTTGATGCTTTCATTATGGGGTTCAGCCAGTCTTCGCCTAGGTTTATTTTGGTTGATGTCGGATACGGCAAAGACGCCACCTTCACGAAAATTACGGGTCGGTACATGATGATTGATGATCACGTCTGTCGCTTACGATCGTTCAGAGTATTTGCAAACATACCTGCGCTTCCCTCAAACTCAACGAATTTTCTTTGCTGGCAAGTTCCGTCGATGCTCATTGCCGTCCGCAAACATTGATGTAATGATGTAACACAGGCGGCCAGGAAAACACTTATGCACCGACTATTGCTGCCTTACAAAATGACGGACTTCTGGGGAAAGTTGCTTTCTTAGAGGCCTGCCGCGCGAGTCCGAACTATGCGCAGAAACACCGTTTGCCGATTCTGACGGTGGACACATTGTTCATCAATCAGAGGCTCTCGCCACCATCGAGGACGCCTCCGCCATTGAATATTAATGGTCTCAGTCCAATACTTACATCTGGTGGACTACCGACACCGCACTCGCCACCCAATATGCCCTCTGCCGTGAATGGGCGGCTGGTCGACCCGACCTTAGTGAGACTATCTTCTTATCGTGGTTCATTGTTGATGTTGATAACGGTTTTCAGCCCCTTCATAAGCGTGAGTTAAGATTGCGTTAGATGATGTTAGTATCTAGACATTCGGCATTTACAGATTCTCCCCCACCTTGTAATGAATTCTATCTCATGTCCTGCACTAAAGGCGTAAGTATAGACCGCGAGCCTTTCTTACTTCGTTGACAACGTTATTTCAGGGGGCTTGTAAATATTCACATGACTATGTCCTAACGCCAGATCAGCTGGCAACTCTGGCTGCTAACGCTAAGAAAGCTCCTTGTAATTTCTTAAAAAATGGCATGTTGTTTCAGCCGATAAGCGATAAGTTACTAAATACTTGTGTGTAACAGGTCTTCAGTGCCCATACGGCGACCGATGCTGTTGGGGTCACGTATGCCCCAACGGCCCGAAGTGCTTTCACCTGAGTAAGGGAAAATGCTGGTTCAAAGGCGGTTCGTGTCAGGATGTCAAGGTAGCAGCCATAAACTAACTGAAACGCTTTACTTTCAGAAAGCATGCATAATGCTTCGCCTCAGCAATCACCGTAGTTCATCTCAGCGCATGCTTGCCCTGTTATTGGTTTGTGTGTCGCATTTTACATGAAGATTTCAAGTTGTCGTTTTATCGTTTACAGTCGTGTTACCTTGTCTCTTTATGCTTACTTGCTGTTCATGTGTGGTTTTCTACATGTTATTGTATGGATCGGATATGACTTGTTATCGATATACCATTATGAATCCTTTTATCCGTGACACATCCGATTTATCTTGAAACACTTTTGCGTGTGGTGAACATTGGCCTTGCAAACCGCAATTAAAACCGAGTCTCGAACTTCTAGGCTCCACATCTGATATGTAGTTTTGGTCCAAATTTACTTTTGTAAATTTGACGTCGAGGCCGAGGCTCGATTGACTGAAGCTTGAGCTTGAAGTTTCGAGAAGGCGTGTGAAATCTGATCAATAGATAAGTGGAATGGCACTGCCAACGGACGCTTGGAAACTGCATCATATTATTGCCACTCATCGACCTCTTCATTGCCATCTAAGCCTGGAGTTTCACCTTCAAAATGTCTTCAGTACGTGTTGAACATTGCCCTCGATTGCGATCGATTGCTGATGGTGTTACTATAGAACGACGACCTTGAGGAACTGAAGCCCACTCCCACCCAAGGTAGGCTAGCACTAGATGTACGGATAACGGAATAAGCAGCTAATTGAATCTGTCCGACAGGCTACAAGCCAAGTGGTGCCGCTAAATCGACGGATGAATATGCCAAGCTTGACGCAGAAGATGAGAGTTTGGCACGGTGGAAAGCCAGTCTTGGTATTACACCTGGAGCAACATCCACGGTCTCTGGTCCGAGAGTATGTTGTTCCGCTTTTCTCTTTATTGGATTTCACGGTTTGCAGTTAACAGTTCTGACCCTTGAGCTTCATTCACCCTCACTGCCCACTCCACTTGTCTTCAACATGGACGATACTGCCAAGATGGCCCACATCAAGAAGAACCCTATCACTATCAAGGAGGGTGTAGACTATACGTGCGTGTGCTGGAGAGTTGCTTTTCGATGCTGCAAGACTGATATTATTACAGCGTTCGGATCACGTTCAAGGTGAACCACTCGATTGTTTCTGTGAGTAGCCTGTCTCTGTCGATTGGTAGCTCCTGAAAGCTTGCTGCGAAGGGTGTACGGTACATCCAGCTGGTCAAACGTTCTGGTGTCAAAGGTATCAGTAGATTCCCCGTTGCGATTTAGGTCCTTGATGTTAATAACCTCTGCAGTGGGCAAGATCGAGCAAATGCTTGGGTCGTTCAGTCCCCACCCCGAGGGGAAGCCGCATGAGGGCAAATTTGAAGAAGAATCTCCGTCAGGGCTTCTAGCACGTACGGGAACGTATAATGCAAGAAGCCGCGTTGTGGACGATGATGGGGAAGTATTCGCAGGTTTGTTCTCAGAAACTGCGATAAATGATCTCTCAACTGACATGCGGCGTTCTCAGACTGGGAATGGTCGTTCAAACTTGCCAAGGAGTGGTGAATGAACGGTGTTGTTTTCGTTGTTTTTGTATGCATTATTACTCTGTGGCATCGTTTACATATCAGCTTGACTTGGGACATGATGCGTGATGCATGATACATGGGCGCATGAGCACTGGCAGACCTATGATAACTACCAGCCAGAATTACCACCAAAAAAGGAGCACATCACAATGGGCTACATAATATTTGATGGGGTCATGAGTCACTAAGCTGTGGTGGATAGTCTGGAGACAATGAAGGTACGAGTCACAAAATGCTGACGCATATAATAATTCTGTGACCTGCGAATGTGGAAAGTCGACAAGGAGTGTGTAACATGGAATTCTTGGGCGTCGCTCGAGATCGCATGCTTGATGTATTTTTTTTGAGCAGTGCATAACGTTATTACTAGTCTCTCGTAGGCAGAATGAAGATAGTCGTTCCTTCTGTATAAGGACGTTATTAACCAACTTGACCAACTTGAACATGATTACACTAACTCGGTTCCCCAGGCTGCTAGCAGGACGTTCTTTGACAAACAATTTGTCAAAGTGCAATATACCATGGATCAGGCATACATCTTCAACAGGCAGGCAACTTACTAGCAATCCAGCCATCCAGTCTTTATCATTGAGGCGTAATGTATCCGGGACAGCAGGTCCACCGGCCACACCAACAACCTGGGTCGACCGATTTCCACCAAAAATGCGAGCGTACCTTTACTTGACCAGAATTGACAAACCTATTGGAACCCTGCTGTTGTTTTACCCGTGTGGTGCGTCCAGCGGATTCATCGTTGTTCGTCCCTCCCTGGCTCATCCTTCCTTCACCTAGCATGGTCTATAACCATGGCCTCGTATGCCTTGGAAGCACCAGTAACAACGCCTCTGACATACCTCGGACTATTTGGGCTCGGAGCAATGGTCATGCGCGGTGCAGGTTGTACAATTAACGATATGTGGGATAAAAATCTAGACAAAGCAGTAGGTAAGTACAACACTCGTCATGGTCGCGTCTTCTTTGTATTAACGCGTCATTGCAGAGAGAACGCAGAGTAGACCACTTGCGAGAGGTGACATCAACCAAAGACAAGCGCTAGTGTTCTTAGCCGGGCAGTTGACAGTGGGACTGGGAGTGTTGTTACAACTGAACTGGTACAGGTACGCGTCATAGTGCTCTCGCTCCACTGAGACAAGCATGACCTTCTTACCCACCAAGCATTCTCCTTGGAGCGTCCTCCCTATCTTTGGTGACCATATACCCGTTCATGAAAAGAATCACATACTGGCCGCAAGCCGTACTAGGTATGTGCTGTGGTCGTTTTCATCGTATTGCATGGATGAAGTAACTATCCCGACAGGACTCGCTTTTAATTGGGGAGCTTTACTCGGCTGGTCTGCAGTCGCTGGGGCAGTCAGCTGGAGTGTTTGTCTCCCTCTATATGCAGGCGGGGCATTCTGGACTCTTGTATACGATAGCATATACGCACATCAAGTAGGTCTTGCTGCACCCCAGGTACTCTACCTCCTGACTATTGCAGGATAAAGCAGACGACGTAAATGTCGGTATCCACTCAACAGCCCTTCTCTTCGGGGAGCAGACCCGCCCAATCCTCGGCGCGCTCTCGGCATCAACCATCTCGCTGATTGGTCTTGCAGGCGCTCTCAATGCTCATGGGGTGCCTTTCTATCTCGGCCTCGGTCTCGGGGCTGCCCAGCTCGCACGCGTTCTTTGGAGAACGGACTTTGAGAACCGTCCGAGTTGCTGGCAAGGGTTTGTCGGATGTGGCTGGACTGGATTCTGGATATGGATGGGAGCTCTGGCGGATTACGCAGTCCTGATCTCCAGCTCCGCATAATATCACCATGTTATCCGCGTGCTTCTTCATCCATGCGTCCTCGATGCCAACATATATGCTGCAGGCTGAGTCATGGCCCAAGTTAAGCTTTTAGAACTCCACCGCTGTTGTCGTTGATGAAGGGAATTCTCGTGCTAGTGTCAGCCGTGACTGTGTCCCAAAACTTAGGGACAACCTCTACCTCTTGAGGGGCTGCCACGTCTTCTTCCCGTCCATCTGCGTTGTTGGATAGCTGAAATTGCTTTATCGGAGGATGACCGTGTTTTCGGGGATCGTCTCTGTATTCTGCTAGAACTGTTTGCCTTCCTGCGATGGAATACGTAGATCAAGTGTCGAACAATGTGTTAGATTTCATTTGGATGCACGCACCGGACGAACTCAGTGACGAGACCTGTACGTGGACCTCGGGCCGTTGTGATTCATACCTTCGATCGTAGGTTGCAGAAGTTTATATGATGGGTCACTTGGATGTCACCCAACGATATACTGGTGGATGAACTAATTACCGAGGGGCAACACGGGACAATAATTTTGAAATTATTAATCCTGGCGTAGCGCCTACCGAATATGTTGATTGCTGGCAAGCGCTCATTGGATGTTTCCGGTAGGCTTGTTTCAAAATGACTCGGTGGAATTCGGTCAGCCAGGATATCAGTTAGTAAGATGCTCGAGCCGTGATGTCAGCTTTGCTGACCAACCAAACTTCCAGGGGTTGCTGAGTGTAAGAGGCAAAGTGCTTAGAGGAAAAGATTCATAAGAATGATATCATAATTAGCTACCTGCCGCTTCTTCTTATCCCTTGCACTTTGCGTTGCGTGCAGAGTCAAAAGTCCAGGAATGCACAGGCATTGGTTATCGCTTGTTGTCAATGTTATTGTCTTCCTCATCGTCCTCATCGGGCCCCTATTAGTGGTGGCTGTCCCTGCAGTCGACCTTACACTTGCCGAGGCACATACAGAACACTCTCGTGCCCAATCGATATCATCAGGAGACTTCCTGGTCTCAAGACGTGACGATGATCACATGCATATGCATCACGGCGCACCCCTGACGGAGCTGAACGAGACTGCAATCCTCCAGTGGCATGATCCCACCCCTCCCTCTTACTGGTCTATCGATATTGAGGATCGTGACCCATCGGTACCCCGTTATACCGGACTCATGGCCCTCCATGTGGCCTTTATGACCCTAGCCTTCTTCGTCGCCTTACCTGCCGGTAAGAGATCGGTGCGTCGTATGCCTTCGAGCTAACTCTGAATGTGCAATGTAGGCATAGCAATGCGCAGTGTAAACCATTCATGGCATGGATTCGCCTCAGTCACATTCTACAGCTTATGTGTACTTGGGTGTACGTCCGGTGCATTGTACAAGAAATTGACACCGGATATGTAAGCCAAACATTACGGCATTTTCCTGGCCTTCTGACACTGCATCCATAGGTACGAGGGTTCAACCCATGCATCTCATGGTTACTTTGTTCTAATCTTAAGTCTATGCCTGTCTGCCATCGACATTGCGCCCTTTGTCGTTCGTCTATATGCTTTCCTAAAGAGCATTGACAGAAGGAATTTCGCCTTTCAGCCATTCTGGCGAAATGTCGTTTTGGGACGTGAAGTCGACAATGTCACATCCAAGTATACTTTCCTGGACGTGGAAGAACCTCCAGAATTCGAAGTAATCCAGATGAGGCCTTCGGGACCCGCTGAGACTCAAGAACCCCATCATGTGCAACGGAATCAGCCCTTTGAAACCCAGTATTCGGATGATGGAGTCGACGATGAAACGGTGGCACCATGGGCGAACGATCCTCGAGTTAGTCAGGATGTCCACCGTAATACGCGGTCAAGCTCATCAGAGAGGACCGTATTTGAAGCTGATTCCCCCCGGGGTTCTCGGCATTCTGATGACACCCTGAATGATTTCAAGTTTCCGGGTTTCATTACTAAGCCACGAGCTACCCTCATCCGACGCATTGCTCATGGAGCCTTCGCTACACTCGAGCGAGCGCTGGTTTTCGCAGCTTTCGGTATGACGCTGTCAGGTATTGTCGTATATACTGGCGGCTGTCGCGAAAGCTATATAAATGGCTGTCTTGCACATCTCGTCAGTACGTAAAACGCGTACTACATTGAAGCACCAGCATTTACAAACTTTACAGAGGGCGGTATTTTCTGGTGTTATGGCTTGGTTACGTTTGCTCGTTTCCTTGGGTTTTTCTCTGAGCTAGGGTGGGCCTGGAATATCTCGCCAACTGGCGAACATGTCTCTGCTGAATTTGTGGAGTCGCTGGTGATTTTTCTCTACGGCATCACCAATACCTGGATGGAACGCTTTGGTGTTCACCCTGGTGACCCTTACACTACCAAGCAAGTACAGCATATAAGCATTGCTGTATGTCACTAGCCTTAACCCACCTCTTCATATCTCAGAATATTTCAGGTCATGTTTTGGTTCGCTGGACTTGTCGGGATGGGAATAGAATCCAAGCGTGTTCGCCACTGGCTTGCATCGTCTTCTGCAGCTGCTTTCGGCCCGACTGACGCTTCCCACATATTAGAACCCCCGAGCTACCGTGGTAGTTTCAACCCTTTCCCTGCCCTCGTTATTGGTGTTACTGGCGCGGCGATGAGCGCCCATGCACAAACCTATCTCTTCCAGGTAAATTTGAAATTTGTTTTCTTCATTTCCATGCTAAACCTGTGTCGAAACAGGTTCAGATACACAAACTATGGGGATGGCTCCTTTTGGGATATTCGGTTCTAAGATGTCTTACCTACTTTTTTGTCTGGATTGGCCCTCCTCGTTCTATTCTTCCCTCTCGGCCGCCGACAGAAGCTCTCGGAAGCTTTTTTCTCGCATGTGGTGGTTTGATGTTTATATTCAGCACTGAAGAAGTAACCATTGCTGCTATGCGGAAAGGACGTGACGGTATACGGTTCTCTGCTCCGTAGTACCTCCGTACTGATAAATGAATAGATATGATGATGTTCCTCAATGTTGCCGTTGCCATCACATGCTTTGCATTCTGCTGGACTTTTTGCATCGTAACGTTCAATGGATGGCTCAAATTTCGAAGCAGTCCTAGGTCGCCGCTCTCAGTCCGTTGATCTGGGGTTCTATTGTTGTCAGTATATAGATTGTCGGAATTCTGTTGTGCTTTCAGGTCCCCCTTTCCTTGGTCGTGTCTCAAGTTCATCCTTACGCACATCTGTATTACATTCTATTCATTCTAGGCTCGTGGCTTAATCACTATTCCCCCTCCTCATTTACTTTCATGCCTTTTATATGGCGCTTTGTACTCGAATACGTAGAGTCTTGAATAAATACAATGCCGCAGCTTGTCTACGAAAGCTTTACCATCCGTGCTATAGAACCAACTCACATGCATCATGATTGCTTATTACATGAGTCACAATTAGACCTTCCCAAGTGGAGTACTTTACAGTTCAAATATCCACGATCATTTTCTGAGTAATACGTAGACGGGATCGCCGAGAACAACATTGGTTAAGTGACGGAATGAACCGGTTATTGATAGTAGAAGTCCGCCGAATGATGCGTAGGCCGTGCTACAGAGAATGAGCGAGAGTAAGTAGACAGCGAACGTGCAAATAGCTTACACAGTGTCGGATGATCCTGTATCAAACTTATATACCTGGGGGATCAATGAGTAAATTCAAACCCATGGATGATGGTAAGACAGAGCCGCACCTTCCCATACATTACATAGTCATAATCTTCTTCCAAGCCTCTCCTTCCTTTACCATCTGGTCTCCACACATCTCTGTCTTTGTCTTCGCCATCTTCGCCATCTGCGGTGGGTGCACCACCGTCTCGCGACAGTGACGAAGCAAGGGCCAGTGCGAAGCTGTCCCCATTCGCCATAGGGAGGAGCTCGGTATTATAGTCAAGCGTCAAAGTCATGCCATAATTCTTCGAACGAGCGTATAGACGAGATACTGATTTTATATAGCATATGTCAATCAGAGGGTAAAATTGATGCGCATGGGCAAGTTCGGACCTCGATCGAATTTTTTGCCATCCTTGTCGATGGCATCGGTCGTAAAGATGTCATCAAAAACGATACTAGAAGATGTGGATGCCATGGCAGATAGTTAAGAAAGAGCCTGGGTTGCGTCTAGAAGAGTACTGGTCGCGAACACTAGAAGCCCCGATAAACTTAGGATGATTATGTAGATGAACCGGCGTGCAGTTCTCGATTCAAGCTCAAGCTAGTTTCCCAGAACATAATCATTTCTCTAAGGTTAGGGTTATGTTTACTAACTTCAGAACTTGGCTTTCTTGCTCGTACTCGACAGCTCCTTTGTAGCACCTCGGCGTTTACACGTCTTCGCTTGCCTTGTTCTGCAGTTTAATATCTAACAATGGTGGGCACCACGATAAATGACTAGTAGGTTTGCGCAGTTGCTAAACGTCCTTGTCAAAACTAGGCCCGCAATGAAGAGAAGGCCCAGTCGATGCTGTACCGTTTCCGAGAGGCACAAGCTGCTGAGCTTGGTCTCGGGACGCGCGCAGATCGTCGCCCGAAGATGGCGAGCGCCTGCAAAAGTTTAAGGGAGTGCGAACGATGGAGAGGAGAAATTCTGAGGGAGCTGAGTCGGAAAGTATCCAAGATACAGGATGGTGCGCCCCTTCCGTGATTTGGTTTGGACGAATTGACATGGACACATTCACCACTAGCTGGTTTAACTGACTACGAAGTTCGAGATGTGAATGATGAGATTAACAAATTGATGCGGGAGAAGCGGCATTGGGAGAACCAAATTATTGCACTAGGAGGTGCCAACTATCGTCGGAATGTAGCCATGCTTGATGATGATGGGAAGGAAGTACCTGGAACGAAAGGATATAAGTTCGTCGTTCACAGCTCCACAACAATCGTTGAAGTTGTTGCTGATAAAACCTCAGGTACTTTGGCCGCGCGAAAGATCTCCCAGGTGTGCGAGAACTTTTCCAAAGCAAAAAGAAGGAAGAGGAGGAAGAAAACCAAGCACTTGCATTCTACAAAAAGTTCATGAACCAAGGCCCCGTATACTTTGGTGACCTCGACGAAGCAGATGGGAAGTTGCTGGAATATGAACGTCAAGCAGAGGAAGAAGGTACAATCATATATATGAGTGTCGTCGATTTGACTAACTTTTCATTCTACAGAATGGCGAGACGAATATACAAATGTCCGAGAAATCCTCAACCTCCCTCTTGACGATCCAATACCACAAATACCTCGTGGGCCTTCAGCAAGTACATCTCCGCTCCCATCAGACGGGCACTCTCCACCTCAACCTCCGGTCACTAGCAAACGTAAAGCGCAGGAGGAAGATACCGAGATGGACACGGTGAATGGAGAGTCGGTTGCACCTGAGCAGGCAAAACGGCCCCGCAAGGTTGTGGTGGATGGCTCAGCGAAGGCAGACGTAATGCAGTCGAATGATGCAGACTCGATGCGCGCGCACGCGAGCGCAGCAGCTACTTACTTGGGATTCTTGTCACCGGAAGATCTGATGCCACCGATACTCCCGACGAGAGAAGAAATGGAGGGTGTGTTGTTAGCCCTGAGGAAACAAGCACTCGTGGAGGAGTATTTTGGAGAGTAGCCCGAGCGTCCATGTACGATTTTAGTTTGCTAATGTGTGCACTGATCCCCGCCGCTTCGTGCAGTATGTCCGACGGGCCTCCGATGAAATTTGTTTAAATCAGCAGCTAATCCTGTGAGTCTCGTGGCAAAATGTGATACCACGCGAGGTCGAGCGAGTATTTGCGTCGAATTTTCCGTCTCGAAACCATGACGAATGTGTGCGAAATGCGTCGATCTCGTTCGAACTCGACAGGTGCGCTTCATAGTCTCGTGTCGTTTATGATGGACTACTATGCTAAGGTGCGAGTTATACGCCTAACTTCTAGGTTCCGTGTCACAAGCGGGGTGTATAGTGGCAACTTGGATAAACGAAACACTGCAAGGTTAAGTTCTTAAGGTCCTCTTGCGCAACACTATATGACGACCCCGGCGTCTGTCCACGCTGCATGAAGCGGAAACCACACAAGAAACAAAGGACTGGTATGTGACGCTGCACGGCACCTCGATGATACCTCTATCTGCCAGTTGCATGCCTCTCACGTCGCTACGTCGGTATAATACATACGGAAAGCAAAAACTTTCCAGCGCTAGCTCACTTACTGTCTCGGCGTCTGATGATTTGATTTGGAGTACCACGGGAAGACAGGGATGATTGAATCGTGATTCCTGGCTTTATACTGACAGGGTGCAGCGCTAGTTGCTGGACATCTGCGTTATAGTTGTAGATTATTGCGCGCTCTTCATGGTATCGTTTCTCGTTCGAACGTGCCGCAACATGTTGAAACGAGAAAGAAAAGAAGAACACCTGGCTCCAAGCGTGTTCACTGCAACGGCGCATGCGTGCATAGGAGCAACATATGAGTACTGCCGATGTCAGCCTTCAGTACAAAATTAGAGTTCGGTATTGATGCATCTAATGTTGCTGAATCCTTCGGTGGAGATGAAATGTTCACAACAATGGCGACAACTGTCCATGCCTACGTGTTAGCGGCTTGAAACCGTGACGGAGTCAGTTCAACGGACGTAGATATGCGTTCTACTCCTGGCAGTGGCCACGTGACAATAGTATACATCAAAGCTTGCTAGCGCCTCAGTGACTGGGTTCAAAGCTTGTATCCCGCGAAATGCGTTGGCAATTTGTCAGGGAGTTTCTCTGGGGTGAGATACCCTCATCGAAGTTGGAGCGAAGGCTGCTCTTCAAATTGGACTGGTTCATTTTGTCCTACTGCTGTCTTATGGTATGTTG
Source organism: Rhizopogon vinicolor AM-OR11-026 (assembly GCA_001658105.1). NCBI lineage: Eukaryota > Fungi > Basidiomycota > Agaricomycetes > Boletales > Rhizopogonaceae > Rhizopogon > Rhizopogon vinicolor. The sequence continues at coordinate 106,431 of KV448147.1, read as the reverse complement.
CCTTAACTTCACGTGAATAGCGCTGACTCCTGTTGCGGTGGTAGTATTTCACGAACTGTGAGTTAGGTTGTTTGGCTTTGGCACCACGAGTAGACACTTTGCATCCATTACAGTGTGGGTGCAGAAAAGCGCCCTTCAGGGTCACGCCCGACCACGATGGAACTCGAAGCATATTCCATTCTAGCTTGCATAATACCACATGATATATGGTGTCTAACTTTTCGTAACCAGATCTTGATCGAGCAAATGTAAACAATGCTTATGTATCTGGAATGAAGGAAGATCTCAACATGCAAGGAAATGACTTCAATGTAAGTGTGTGCCCTCATATGCTGTCAACGACCTGTCTTAATGCCCCGCAGAAAATTAATACCATTTTCACATGTGGCTATATCGTCGGAATGATACCTAGTAGGGATTAAGCGTTTATGCTGCACGCGGTACTCAATTCAATCTATCTAGACAATTTAATGCTCCAGGTTGTCCCTCCAAGACTGTGGTTTCCATTAATGCAGATTGTATGGGGTGTGCTCACATTCTGGTTTGTTTTGTTGCTGAGAATGCGATAAGCACGGCATTGACAAACTTCATGTTATAGTTCAAGCAGTGTTCATAACGTTCAACAGGTACAGTGAGCCAAGATTATTATTTGACCTGCTAACCTTCCCCGCATAGTTGTACGCTATCAGATTCTTCCAAGGCATATCAGAAGCATCGACTTTTGTAGGCACCCATTACATTCTTGGATCGTTAGTGCTCTGTTGCTCTCAGTAATATTTGCTTATGCAGTTCCTGAAGTTGGTATAAACCTGGGGAACTGGGGAAACGCTCAGGAATTTTCACAAGTTCTGGTCTAGCCGGTACATTGTAAGGTGATTTTCCATCATCCGGTCCTTCGGCTGACGGATTGGTAGATTCTCTGGTGTGCTTCAAGCAGCGGTCTACCAGTAAGATATCCTTTTTTCAAAGGGATCAATATTTCAAACTGAATTCGTAAAGACATCTCCAAGGCGTTAGTGGGAGAAGCGGGTGGCGGTGGCTGTAAGCTTTACCAGAGTGCCGTTATGATTTGCCAGAACTCAGCTATCGATTCAGGTTCATCATCGACGGTATTATCACGCTCCCGATTGCATTTTACGGCTTTCTCGTTTTCCCAGATGTGCCATCCAGTACAACGAAAGTATTTTATCTAAATGAAGAGGTGTGTTTTCCGAAGACAAGCAGTAACTCCCACCTTCACATCCCCTCTACAGGAACGGGCTTTCTCGCAAGATCGTCTTGACTCGGATGTTGTCCACCATAGTCTCTCTTGGAATCTCGCTAAGAGAGTGCTTACCCGCTGGCGATGGTACGGGTGCAGTCTCCTCGTAAGTATAATTATCCCATCATTCAACGAATGCGGATAAACGCCACTTCATGCAGTTCGCCGTCTCAGGAGAAACTGAAAGCTTCGGTTCCAACAATTTGATGGGCCAGTGGCTATCTGCCATCGGCAGTTATACTGTCGAGCAAGTCGGTGGGTACATTTCTTACCTTGCATATCTCTGTCCCTGATGAGTTCTGTCAGATTACTATCCCAGTGGGGTAACGGCTTTCGGCATCGCATCCACGCTCGTCTGTGCTACCTGGACGGATTATACGCGAGCAAGATGGCCAGTACTCGTGTACATGTGCTTCTGCTGCACAGTCGCTGCGATCTGTATCCTTGTGTGGAGTAGTCCAACAGGATTGAAATTCTTCGCGTATTGTCCGTGATCTCTACCGAGGCTGCCTCTTTGCACACTTAGCTCGACCCTTTTAGATCTCGCGGGGGCCGCGTATTCTGGACAAGCCACCACATTCGCGTCAGCCACGTCTTCGCACTTTCGGATTGGCTCAAGCTGACTTTATTATTCTGTGCAGTTGGGCTAACCAGATATGTGCCGATGATTATCAAGAACGTGCTATTGTGCTCGCCTCTATGAAGTAATTTTTTTTTTCATTTTCCTGCTAGAGCACTACTGAGTTGGAAAATAAGCATGTGGAACAACGCGGTCAACGCCTGGTGGCCACTTCTTTTCTACCCTGCCACAGATGCGCCCCGCTTCAAAAAGGGCATGATCGCAATGATTTGCACGTGTGCCGCGACATTGGGAGTGACCTGGCTGGTGTGGTACCTAGAGCGGCGAGACAAGCGTTTGGCAGCAAGGGAAGCCATGATGCATGGTGAACAGTTGAGAGAGCAGAGCGCAAGCCCAGTCGAACAAGACAAGGAAATCAAGTCTGATTGAAGGGTAGAGTTGATTGGTTGATTATGCCTGTTCGACAATTGGATCTAACAGTCAGAATACGATTTCATGTAAAGATCAAGCACACGCTACGGATACAATTTGCTCGGAAACAGGATGACCAGTCACCCTTCACCAGCTTAACAAGAATCAACAACTACAACTCTTGAGTCTCTGAATAGTAATAATAAATGCACTTCTGAATGCATTAACGATAGCTATAAAAACGATAACGTCGCTTATCACAGCGACGCTCAGAACAAGGTTGAGTCATGATCGGAAATCAACAACGTGATGACCGCCACTTGGAAGGATAAATACAATAAGGGTATCGGGAATAGACGATGTTGGGATTATTAGGGTGATGAAGTTAGTGATTGGTAACCTGCAAACACTCGTTAAGTATGCAATGAAGGTCCAGCAAGAAGTCAACATGCCTGGAGCACTCCTGTGTAAGGATCATCCCCGCAGTAATCGTCTTCACCGAAGTGATCGGGTAATGCAGGAGTCGCTTCATTGGCGGCGGGTGCGGAAGGGCTCGAAGATCGAGGAATCGGCGGGGATGAGTCTTCCAGACTGTGGAAGTGCGAGGGTAAAACCGGAGAGTGAGAGGGGTCATAGACTGGATTTGGGAGGAGAGGTGGAACTGGCTTGCGATCTGAATACTTGCGAGTAAGGTTGGCACCGCCCGTATTAACTGCATTGTCCTGATTATAGATGGGGGCCTGAGGTTGAGGGACGCGATAAGCAGCCTGTTGTTCGTATCCTTGGCCATGGTAGTCGTACTGAGCAGGCATCGGCGACGCGTATGCAAGGTTGGGGGTGTGGCCAAAGCTATGTCCATGACCTGAAGAACTCCCACTGAATCCGTACTTTTCAATGGCGCTCATTCTGCTCTCTTCATCTATGTAGTGCTCAGTCACGCTCGGGTCGAACGTGATAGCATCGGCGATCTCGTTCTCCATGCGATTGCGGCGACGGCGGCGGATGGTGAATGTTATGATGACAAAAATGATGACCAAGACCACGATTCCAACTAAGGCGAATACCCCGCCTTCCAAAGGCTTGTTCTGCAAGAAAGTCTCTGGAGGGGCAGAGGTAGGAGATGCGGTGCTGTTACTGACATAACTAGTCACGTAGACTATGCTGGTGCCATCAGAGGAAGTATAGACGACCGGAGAGGCGGTCACGGTAGGTGTGACCGCCGGCGTGGATGCCAACGTGGATGGCGTTGAAGACGCGCTCGTCGAAGGAATTAGAGATGTGCTTAGCGAGTTCAGCATACTATCGCTCTCCGCAAGAGATGTTCAGCTTACGAGATAGAGGAGGTGGTAGAAGCGATTTTTGACGGGGTGGCCGAGCTACTAGTCGAGCCTGTCGAACTAGAAGACGAATGGGTACTCGTGGGTGTAGTAGAAGATCCCAACGGAAGCGAGATGATAGGTGGGATAATGCTGGTGATAGCACCAACAAGTCCACTAAGACCAGCAGCGCTCGTTGTGGCCTGGGTACTAGAAGTCATAGGGTTCGCACCGCTAGTGTCATTTCAGCTATTAGTTCACTCCTACATACGATCAATATCTTACAGTAAACTTTCGATCACTAGTGACAATCACGGGTTGAGAAAGTCACTTGAAATCATAATAAAGAAAACTGACCTGCAAGGCCTTGCCTTCGGACTAAACCAGTATCCAAACCATCAAGTGCGTCCATTAGGAACGATGATTGAACGTGTAGAAAAAGAGTGGCGAATAAATGAGAGTAGGGACGAGATAAATTCTCTGATATTTGATTCCTTTGAAGCAAAGATGTCAGCAAAAGCCTGCCTACATCAACAGGCGACGGGGGAAGGCAGGCAGTCGAGGGAGAAAACAAGAAAAGAGTGTGGTTGTAGTATTACTACTAGTATGTCAAGTTGGGGTTGCACTCCACAAAATAAAGCGAATTGATTCGGGATTGTTTGAAAATTCACGCGTTGATCACGCTGATAGTTGGCATCACGACCCATGGATCTGCACTGAGCAACTGACAGTGAGTTGTAACAATAATACTCTGATCAACAACTACCACTAGTGGGCCTCGAGGTCGAGGTCGATGCAAAACTCATTACATATAATATAAATATCGAACAATAGACTTACATAGATGCTTGCAGCTTAGCTGACGGTACAAATCTCACCATAAAATACGGGGTATATAAACGATGTTGTGCAAATGCCCCTCTGATCAGTGGTTTAACCGGGAAGAAAGACCATAGCTCTCTCCCGCCTTCCTCTCCATTATCTCCCGAAGAGGCCCAAGGAGTCGTGTGAATGCAGGCGCGTCCAACGCCGCGACTTTCAACTTGGGCTGCGACGGATCTGTCCGGGGCACTGCACTCACCGTTGCCGCCCTAGGCTCAAGTCTGAGCAAAGATAGCTCTGTAAAGACACACATCAGCTACTCAATCACTAAATAGAGAACAATACCAGCAAGACTCACCGCCGAAATAGTCACCCTTTTTCAGCCGGCCCACTGTAATCTCGCGGTACTCACCCTCCTCTCCTTGCTGTGTCTTAGTAACGACAGCTTCGCCCTCCTCTACAAAGAAGAAGGTATCTCCCATCTCCCCTTGTCGAAGCACCGCTTCTCCATCAGGGTATACTCTGCTGACAAGGGCGTCTGCGATCTTGCTGCGCTCCCCTGGCTCAAGAGAGGACAAAAGAGGGACGCTAGAGAGGAAATGCTCATACATCGTCCTCCGTCTGTGAGCCGCTTTGAGAATGATTGTGCGGAAAGTGATGCGGTCAAGAGCCCAGACAGTGGAGGGCTCGATTGCTTGCACGGTCGCCGCGCGTGTGTGGCCATACATCAGTGCAAGCTCGCCAAAAGAATTCCCAGGTTTGCACTCTGAAACTTTCCGACCAAATACAGGATGATATCCTGGTTGAAGGAATCTTTCTGTGTGCGACGAGTGATTCGCAGAATCCGCTAGCCATGTCGGTGGTAGTGGCTCGGGATGGACATAACAGTAGAAAAGTCCGGATTCGACGACATAGAAATACTCCCCTACATCTCCCTGCCGAATGATCACTTCATCTTGGGCGAGACGGCGCTCCTGCATTGCATTGAGCACCCCAGTCTCCTGCTCCTCGTCGAGATCCCGGAAAATAAAGTTATTTGCAATGGATGTTTTTATGCGACGAAGTTGGTCGGCTGTCTTAGGGTATGCGGGAAGAGGATCATCGTGACCACTGTCTACGGCGATGGGCTCGGCACTGACAGACACACGGCGTGCTAGAATGGTGGCCGAGGGTGGATGGAGGTAATCTCCCGTGCCCAGAGAGAGCGGATTAGACATGGTAGGCGTTGAAGCCACATCATACCGCGCGAATGAGTTAGGATCAGTTGTCAGCGGGGAAGTTGGGGGTAGTTCACGCCCATCAAGAGTAAATGTCGGGGCAACCATGCCATTGGGCGCCCCATTTGTGTCTACGGACAGGAGCGCATTTCCTGGAACATTGAGGGTCCCAAACGGACTGTGTGAGAAACTCGCATGGAGCGAGGATGCACGACGCTGAGGGCCAACCTGAACGAACGGAGAGATGGAAGTGGGCGTAGAGTTACGAGGGCCGATATTAACGGGTAAGTCCAAATAAAACTCAGATGGCAACTCGTGAATTGTGGATAGACCACGTTGCTGCAGCGTGTCTCTTGTCCGCGTCCGCTGTTCTTCGAGCCGAAGCTGAAACCAGTTCGCACAGAACTGGAGAGCGTCTTTGGGTTGCACCCGGTATATGTCGCGAGTTAGGTCGACAATGAGAGTGTCGAACGTGGACATTACTTCTAAATTGTAGGCTCCTCGCTGTGCAGGACGGTGATGGGGATTTTTCGATGAAGTAGTGGTGGATTTGAGTGAGTTTTATAAGGTCGTGAGCCACTGCACTTCGCAGGCACCGAAGGAAACAAAAGACACGTGCCCACGTGGCATTTTGCCTTTTCCTGTTCGACTCGAGCAGCGGAAAAAACTCATTAACATCTCTCTCAAAGCCCTTTCGCGTGTTGTGCTTCTCAAATCGAGATCAACTTATCCTTTGAACGTGTCCTGTAACCTGAAAAGAGGGGCCATCAAACAAGGGTCTCTTTGTAATACGTCTTGTATTCTTGATCTGCTATGATGCTGCGGATAGCTATCTCCTGCCAGTGCTATAATCTTATAATTTCTCCTGTGGAGCCACGAGCCATGTCCATTTCACCGTTAACCCCGCTATTAGAACATGACTCCTCCGTGGACGAAACGTGAAAGGCACGGTGATCAAAGACGCTATCTGCATTACACTACTGCCACTGATTACAACATTCTCCCGTCCTCGAGGAGCTGATACATACAACAACACAGGAAAGAAAAATCAATACCTCAAAACGTGGCAAAACATCAAATGACAAAATTCTTCTAGTGCAAGGGAAATCAGGGTGCGCTACCGTGCATGTTGCTGATACTGTGCAGGGAACCCATTAGGATAACCAGGTGCAACCTGTTGACTCATATGAGCTTGGGCTTGGGCGTGGGCATGTGCAGCTTGAGCTTGAGCTTGAGCCTGAGCCTGAGCTTGTGCCTGTGCCATAGCTTGTGCCTGTGCCTGCGCTTGAACTTGCGCTTGCATCCGTGCAGCATCCTGAGTGTTGTACATGGGCTGCTGACCGTGCGGATAGACTGTCGATGGGGTTATAGCGATCTGGGATGATCCCGGTGGGATTGCATTGTGGGATTGCTGCGGAGCCTGTTGCTGCTGCTGCTGCTGTTGCTGGGCGTGGGGATGAGGATGAGGGAAATTGAATTGAGGGGGTGGCATTGACCCGGGAGTCGGACTCGGGCCATAAGAAGGGCTCACAGTGGAGGTGAAATAAGGGTGCGAAAGGGCTTCAGTGGCCGTGATACGCTTTGCGGGATCAAATTGGAGTAGTCGTTCAAGTAAATCGAGGGCTGTGCTGCAGTCAGCCCACGTTCAACAAAAAGACTCGATTAGTTACCTTGAGGAGGTGCCTTGGGAAGCACTTGGGCAAAGGAGATCTTTGGGTATCTTGGGTATTGCTTTAGGGTAATTTCGGGCTGGTAGAAAATGAGTACCCTCTATTACACGCCATTATCAATGGATCGCACCGAGTCAGTTGCTATCTTCCTCAGGACTCGATCGTCTGGCGTGCCGACAATGCGCATAATATGAAGTAACTGATCTTGATTGTCGCGGCCACGGAAAAGGGGTACCCCAGAAATCATCTCCGCGAAAATGCAACCGCACGACCACACATCAATCGATGTATTGTACGTGCGCGATCCAAGAAGTACATCTGGTGCACGATACCATAGCGTGACAACCTAAGTTCACTCAGCCGCACTGCCGCGAGACTCGCCACATACGAACATACCTCGTTGGAAAATGTGTTCACGGGCACGCCGAATGCACGCGCGAGACCAAAGTCACCAAGCTTCAGTTCGCCCTTGCGATTGATGAGAAGGTTCTGTGGCTTCAGGTCCCGATGTAGGACCCTGTTCTCATGGCAAAACGACGTGCCCTTGAGAAGCTGATACATGAAACTCCGGACGGTCATCGGGTCGAGTGCACCGCGATCGCCATGCTGGTCCATGTACTTCTTGAGATCCTGATCACAGTATTCGAAGATGAGAACAAGTTTTGTCTCCGTGTGTATGACATCGTGTAAGCGGACAATGTTGACATGTTTGAGCTCCTTCATGAGTGAGATTTCACGGATAGCAGTGGAAGGTGTGCCTTCCTCTGCGTCGAGATGTATCTCCTTAAGTGCAACAATCTCATTAGTCGTCCGTGAACGACCCTAGTACCAGTGAGCATGGAATTAATGTAAGAGAAACAGCAGTTCCATACTTTGTACACTGTGGCGTATGTACCCTCGCCTGTATTACCACTGGTCAACTCACAGCCCTCAATATTGCGCAATGCATACCAAGTTTTTCTAGCTACTTAATGTCAACTGGCATGTCATCAAGTGGAACAAGAAGTTCACCTGAATATAATTCATCTGATCGTAGGTGATTAGCCGAGGCGCTAAACTTCCAGAGAGGTCGTAGGATACAGTAGATGATGAGATCGTAAAGAGTCCTTCCTGTGCGAGTCTCTTCTGTACACAAAGAGAGACAGCAAGCACCGGGGGGACGGGCGGTTTCGTGAGTGTTATGAGGAGCCTTCGGTTCGAGGCAGAACCGTGGACCGTGACGGAAATGCAGAAAGCAGCTGGCACGTGACTTGCAGAATTTGTTTCTCGACGTCCATCAACACCATAGGTATGTCTGAGCTCATTGCTGTCTTAGAGATCGCACTGATTTGGATATTGATTGAGCAGGTGAAAGAGGCATACAGTCATGTCCAATGTTCCCCCATCCAAAAAAGCGCGCACTAAATCATCCTCGCGCAAAACCAAGCTGTCCATATCACAGATCGCCCAAAATGAAGTCCTCATAGACTCAGAGCCCGCATCTACTGTACGTTCCTGACATCGCAGCAAAAAACAACAAAAATCTTGATATAAGCTTATTATAGTCTGCATCTAAAACTACCCGGTACGCGGAGCCCTCAGCTCTTGCGGTACACTCTGGCGTCGAGCTTGGGCAGGATCAAGCAATGGAAGACCTTGTTGCATCTCAGATCGATGGCGCACTCGACGCTGATCTTGCGGAACTCTCGCTTGGTCAGCGACTCGCCGCACTATCAGGCGACGCACGCCGTACCTCATCAGACTCTGAAGAAGAGCAATCCCAGTCACCACGACAAAAAAAGCAGGATGCACCGAACGTTGTACCTGCAAATTCACTTACCCGGACACTTATACAAGCCCTCCACTCATCTGACTCGAAACTGCTTGAGACTTGTCTTGCCCATTCAGATCCTGCAATGGTAAAGAATACGGTGCGGCGGCTACCGCCCCAGCTGGCGGTACCCTTACTCGCGGCATGCGTAGAGCGTCTTGGTCGCGGTGCACGCGCAGCAAACATGAAGGGCGGTGGCGGAGGTGCCAGCTCACAACGCGGTACGGGACTCATCACATGGGTGAAGACTGTCTTGGCAGTCCACAGTGGTCACCTTATGACAGTACGTTTCCAAAATAAAGAGGGAACCAACGCGTACATTACAAACTAATTCATCTATAGATGCCTGACCTTGTATCACGACTCTCAGGTCTGCATGCGACACTGACTTCACGACTTGCATTACAGGAGTCACTCCTCTCGCTTAACGGTCGGCTTGATATGGTACTCTCGCAGATCGAGATGCGTTCTTCCACCGCCCCCACGCCACTTGCACCCCATAAGAATGGAGTATCTACAGCATCACACGGACAGAGGCAGCCAACGAGATATGTGGAAGGCGAGAGCGAGGAGGAGGGGATGGAGGTTGGTGTGGAGAGCGGAGAGGAGGAAGGAAGTATAGAAGATATAGAGCTCGGTGGTGAAAGTGAGGCTGAGGAAACGGATGAAGAGGGTAGTGGAGACGAAGACGAGGTGGATTCGGATGGCGAAGGACCCACATTAAATGGGTTTATTGATGATGAGGCAGAAGAGTTCGAGGACGAAGAAGAGGACGAGAGTGAATAATATCCGTACCTCAGATCACCTTCCTTTTGCACATCTAGCATCTAATATAGTACACACATCATTTCGAACGCAGGTATTCCTCGCGCGTAAAGTCAATTCAAAACACAATAAGTATATCCAGTCTTACTATATATCATCCACCCACTCTCCACCTCTAACACGCTGCACATAAGTTTTCACCCATAGGGCACGTCTTCCGTCCTGTAACCACAGCGCAGCCTTCGTGTCATCCCTTTTCCTATCATCCTCGCTCAATTCCTGTCCATCTGTCCTCTCAATCTCTCGTTCCATTGCATTCGCCTCTGTTCGCAAACGCCCTTCCCTTGTCTTTAGCGCTGCACGCCGACGATTCCATACCTCCGGATGGAGAGTCAGCATAATCAAACTAACAAAGGTCGTGAACTTGTGCATCAGGCTCGGTGGCGAAAGTGGAGTGCGCAGCGAAGACGTCGGCCAGAGCAACTTGTTTTCCGCGTCAATGCCTATGTGTGCGAGGAGGTCTAGAAGAGAGGTTGAGTTACTTGGGGGTGGAGGACCCTGCGCTTCTCTAGTCTGTGTCTGCGCTTGCGTGCTAGACTGGGCAGGAGGTGCAGGAGTCCCCGGTGGACCTCCAGCCTGACCTTGAGCTGGAGCTAGTCTTGCAGCCTCCACAGCAGCAGCTACACGCTCCCTCTCCCGATTAAGCGGCCCAAGCACAACATTCCGCAAATTCGTCCACATCTCATAGACGATCCATGCGATGATGCACAAACCTAACAGTGGCTTACGCGTTGGGGAAAAAAAGTACAACAAGAGCAAAGTCCGGAAAAATACCATCACCAAGGGAGCCAGTAGTGCCCGAAGCGGAATATCCGCAAGTATCTGGGCTTCATCTATATGTCCTGGAATGTTCGCTCCGACGCCCCGCTGACCATTAACGTCGACATCGACGTGAACATTTGGGGTGGCACGAAGTGGGGGAAGGCCAAGCTGCTGGAGTAGATCATTTACATGGGGTGGCACAGATTCAGCGGAGGAAGTGGTCGATGTCAGTGTGGGCGCTTGAGGCAATGGCTGAAGGGACAATATCGAAAATGTATGGGTCAAGACCTTGAGAGCTTGTACTTGCCCAGCAGTAGGCCTTGAGCCTGGGTTGCGGAGGGAGAGGTATGGCTTGCCACTAATGGCAATTAGTCAAAAGTACAGCTCACTACGCGCAAGATTTAGCTCACTTAGTGGTGATCACTTCGTATTGCAGCCCAAGGCCGTCACCAGGCTGAGGGGAAGGATATGGCTCGTCTAGTATTGGAGGCCAAGCGTAGCCCTTCCTCTCAAGGCTCTCCAATGCAATGATGCGAGACAGGATCACGGAACCTCGTGGATGCTCGATGAGCCCACTAGTGAGCCAACATAGAGCAGCTTTATGGATATAGGCGATGAACTGGTGGTCCACGGGTAAATGTGCAAAAGGATGATATTGTGTCTCGAACTCGGACGTGAACGGGATGTGTGAAGGAACGTCGGTCTGTGGTAATGGTGATTTACCTTCGCTAGGGATCGTGGTTGATGTTGCAGTGAAAGAGGAAATTGGGGGAGCACCTGACCAAGCGGATGGGTGCACGGAAAGGTGGACGATGCGTCGCTCGTCTGCTGTCTAAAACTCGCATCAGATGCTGTTAGTAAAAGTTGTAGGATTTCTCGTCACCTTCCATACATCAGAAATCTTCTCCTGGTCCCCGAGGTAGCGCCCTCTCCAAATTATACGCTGTCCCTCGACACGGGGCTGTCCAGCGCATGACACCGAAATTGAATGTTTAACATCGAGTACGGTAGCGGAGATGGGAACATCGATAGTAAATGAAAGAGAGTACGTAGGAAGCTCGACACGAATTGCGACGAGGGACTCGGTCATCGTGGTGATTGGCGATGGTGCAGGGTGTAAAGTCTGCCGCTGTCACTGTCTACGTGGAACTCAATGCCACGTGACTACCCCGCACAGTTATGTCGTGCTTCTCTTAAAGCTTAATTAAGTAAACATATCACTTCCTTCTCAATTTATGATAATTGTCCACTAGCATCACATTCGCAAAACGCCTAGTAGGATGTATCCATAATACATGTGGCATAATGACAGAGGAAGACCCCTAGCCATTAAAACCCTGAAATCTCCAACCATTCGAAAGCTTAAGGTAGGCGTGTCGTTCAAGGTGCGAAGCAGATTCGCGTTCGTCAGGATTGCTTCAAAAAATTTAGATCTCTAATATAATCCAAGGGAAATTGAATGACTTGCATTGCAAAACACAGATTCTGGAAATTCATCGCGAGATCGGACAAAATGACATCAGGAGGGATAGGCGGACGCTTGTTCTGATTCATCTGTGTACAGAAAATAAGTGATGCTCCCGTAATACGAACGGACAACAGACAATACGGACCTTAATCGTGATCATGATTAGTTCGTCCTCATACCAGGGTCGCTTTCCGGTCAGCATTTCCAGCAAAATGCATCCCAGGCTCCAAATATCTGCTTTGACACAGTATCCTTCCTTCTGATGGCAGATGACTTCTGGTGCCATCCATGGGAGCGTCCGTTGCACGGTGGTGAACGGAAGTTTATTTATCTTATCCTCCCTGGTGGAGAACTCCAGATCAGAAAGCTTGCAGTTCCCGTCTCTATCAAGCAGGACGCTATCAGCTTTGAGATTCTGACCGGCATTACATAAATACTTCGAGCGATCCAGATAGAGGTCAAGACCACGTACTCGGTATATTATTCGTCTGGAGTGGAGGTATCTCAAACCCCCAAGGATTTGAAGCGTGAAGAATTTGGCAACGTCCTCACTGAACTTGCCCTTTTCGCGAAGACAGCAGCCTAATGCACTTCCCGACACGTACTCCATAAAGCTGCTTCATCTGAGTCCACAATGAAAGACGGGCCTGTTAGAGAACTCACATGTTCAAAACCCTCGAGTAATCTCCAAGGCACTCTTGAAACCCCAGGTATTGGACGATATGAGGATGGTTCAGGTCCACTAGTAACTTGCTTACTCTTTCGACTGAATGTACGAAACGGGCTTGACGCTGGTCGCTCTCGTCTCGGAGAACCTGAGGGCTGTCGACTTGCTTGACAGCAACCAGTTGCGGTTTACCCGTAGATATGCTAAGGGCCAGGTATACTCGACCGTAAGTACCTTTGCCAATAGGTTCACCGCGAATCCACCTGATAGCTGTTGTTGTAACCACAGAGTGAGCAGTATTGTCATCTCTACAACTTCTGATCTTACCATCGACACGGTGAGCGCCTGATGCATCTGCTACAGTGCTAAGTAGCCCTGCTTTCTGAGCAATGGAAGTACTGGGGACTGGATCTGAAGCTTGCATGTGGGGCATCGACTCAGAAATTAAGAAACAGGTCAAGCTATCCTGCGACCTGCTTCGATTTCATAGCGACAGTAACGTTCCAGCCTTAGTCGATGCACCGCGCATCACGGCGTAACAGAGATATCAGAGCAGTGCTTTTGAGTCTGTTCTATAGTTAAAGTTGGGAGAACAAATGATGGACAGTACAGAAATTGCAAGTTTGAGACTATTTGATGGCGGGAATTGATCCAGTACCACACACACAAGTGATGGGTTGTTATACTCGGACACTGGATCTCTGGATGAAGGTAACTGCCAGTGTGTGTACCGGTTTCTGATCAAGGGCTCTTTGTGCCCGTTCGACGTTTATAGTTCATAGTAAATTGATCGGAGTCAAGTGACCGTCTGGCTGACTACAGACCGAGATCCCTTGACGGCTACTTTCAAGCACCCTCCCGGAGGGGAAGTCTTTACATATATGTATACAATTATTCCTCACGGACTTGCAAGATGCGCTGAATGACCTAAAGCTTCGACACTTCCAACGTTCGACCTTCAGCAGAGCTTTTATAGGCCAATTCGATCATCTCGATTACTTGCGTCGTTTCTGCCCACTTGACCTCAAGTTCTTCGTTATTACGTATAGCACCAGCAAGGTTCTTGAAGAGGCCAATATACTGGCCTGGAGCGTCCGAAGGCCAGCTATAGAAAATCATCAGAATCGCTACGAAATGGGTGAGAAGGGGGTAATCACATCGTCCTGTTGATTGTGACGCCGTCCTTAGCAATGTTTTCAACGACACCATAGATAGATTCGGGCTCCTGTCCGTAACCTGGTTCAAAAATTCCGCTGACGGAGGGCATGGCTTTTAGCTGCTCCTCTTGTGTATCGAGGCCGTGTTTAGTGAACATGCCCTTTGTGCCACGGATTGCGTAGCGTAGCTGGGGGGATTTGACTGATAGGATGTGCGAGCGGAGCAGTACGGTGAACTGGTTAGAAAATGGAGTTCCCGGGTTGTAGTGCAAATAGATGGTGAACTGTGTAGAGTCGCATATGTGTTCAATAAAATATAAGAATAGATGCCCTGTATCCTTACGATGTCGTCGACTTCTGGTTTCGTGACTCCACGGATGTTTTGGATGAACGCAGTAATTCGCGCGGGTCGACCAAAGAGTCTGAGTGCTTGGTCTAGAAGATGGGAGCCGAGGTCATACACCGAGCCTGCGCTATCCTTCCAGGAAGCTCGGATTCCTGCACGGTAACGATCATAGCTACAAAGACAGATGAGTAAAGAACCGCAGCTTCATTGATGGTTTTCTCACTGAGACTCGAACTCCAGTAGGTTACCAAGCGAGAGAGGGGAGGAAGAGGGAAGTGCAAGTAGGCGCTTCAGTGCGAGGTGATCCGAATCCCATCGTCGATTTTGATAGCCATAGAGAACAAGGCCTTTGGCATTAGCAATTGCGGCAAGCTCATTCGCCTCTTTGACTGTTTCAGTCACCGGCTTATCGACAAGAACTGAAGTGGTTGAGAGGGTATCCTTCACAAACGACAATTTTGCTTACCATGTTTACCGGCCTGGAGAGCAGCTTTTGCAAGTGGGTAATGGGTGTCATTCGGAGTCCCTACGATGACAAGCTCAATTTCTGGGTCGTTTACGACCTCTTCGATGGTCCGGTATATTCTTGTGGTGACTCCAAAACGTTGATGCACCTTCCCGCCAGGAGTCTCTGGGTTGCGCTCGAGGACAGCAGTAAGGGTGAAGAGCTCGGGCAAAGCGAGCACAAATGGTACATGAAATGTAAGTCCAGCAAGACCCACGCCGAGGACACAGGTCTTAATCGGATTGAGTGCCATGGATATAGAGTACTAGTTCAAGACGGTGAAGTTGACAGCTTGAAAAACATGTCCTCTGTACTTTTTATATAGAACATCTACAGTTTCACCGGCCCGTTGTCTTAAAGTGTGACCAAGATGTGAGAGTGAGCGCTGGATGACATTATTGATGGCGGGAACCCGGGACGCCATGTCCGTGGACTCCATGATATCATAAATAGTTGAACGCGTCCCAGTCACGTGATGTTCTAACGCTTCGAATTGAACCCAACTTGAACAACTCCGGGCAACTTTCTCCACAAAGCCTTTGTAGTGCTAACTCGCAGTCTACTGTAGCGGTACGTGAACATCTTCTTTTACGAGCCTCATGTGGACACCTCTCCTCTTTCTCCTTGTATCTTGGCAAGTTGTTGCCCAAGTTCCTCTTCCCGAACCCCCTTTCCTACCTCAAAACGCTTCAGCTGGCGCGTCTCCGTCATCTGGTGGTATTCCCAACCCACAATGGTCTTCGTTACTTGGAAATCTACTTTATTTCTATGAAGCACAACGAAGTGGCAAGTTGCCCAGCGCAAAGCGGGTCAAATGGCGGAATGACAGTGCCCTCACCGATGGGCAGGACGTTAAGTTGGATCTAACTGGCGGTTACTATGATGCGGGTGGCAAGTATTTTGTGCACCATGCATTACTTTCTATATTGACAGATTTCTAGACTATATCAAATGCACTTTCCCTCTGGTAAGCTTCCCCGGCTTTTGTCGGAGATTACTTTCAAATTGTCTTCAGTCATTCACAGTGATGTCAATATGTTGGGGTGCAACGGATTTTGGAAAAGGTTTGTGCAATATCACGGGGATTATAACTTGCTAATAATGTTACGTAGGATACGATTTGGCAAATCAAACTCCTTACCTCGATGACATGCTCAGATGGAGTCTCAACTGGCTCATCAAAGTCAGTCTTGCATGTTAACGTCAGGTGACCGAGTCATTGACTCAGGATGATTGGCATAGGCACACGCTGCTAACAATACCTTGTTTGTCCAGATAGCTAATGGTACGCATTTTGTCACAATGTCAACTCTCCACTCATATCACCGCAGGAGACAATGCATATTGGGGAGGCGATCAAGGCATCCCTTCACCGCGTCCCTCATACCAAATCAACGACACGAGGTAGTCCTTCAAATTTAACTACGAACGATCGTTAGTTGACACAACTTTAGTCCTGGAACGGACGCTGCAGCAGGCACTGCAGCAGCTTTCGCAGCTTGCTCTAATCTTTACGCTAACCGCATCTTCTCAAATTCTTATTCTGGCCCGGCTACCCTTCAGAACGCTACTTACGCCGCAACCCTTTTAGAACATGCTCAGCAACTATTCACCTTTGCCACTAACGCCTCCGGTGGGCTGAGAGTATACCAGAACTCCGTACCAGAGGCTGGCAAGGCGTACGCTTCATCTGGTTATGGGGATGAGCTTGCCATGGCTGCGCTCTTCTTGTCTTGGGCCACAAACTCCTCTTCCTTATATCAACAAGCTCAGGGTTATTGGCAGCAATATGGCCTTAGTAACTATAATGGAGTGTTCAACTGGGATGAAAAGACACCTGGCCTTCCTGTCCTTTTTGCACAGATTGCGCAAGCAAACCCGAGCTTCGGCGGGAATGCATCCACTTGGCAAACCGTGGCTGAGAAATACTTCGATGGAATAGTATACGGCAGTGGACCAGGATACCAGACCCATGGTACCACGATAAATATTGTTGCGCATCTTCAATCTGACATTATTCCCAGGTGGATTGCTATACTATGATGGCGACTCCAACGATGCTAGCCTAAACCCAGCACTGAACGCTGCCATGCTGTTAACGCGATATGTACCACTGGCCTCCACTCAAAGCAAGAAGAATGATTATTGGGTAAGTGTTCAATCTGATCACTGTATTGTACGACTCAACAATCACTACTGTAGAACTATGCCAAAGCCCAAGTCAACTATGCTCTGGGCAACAATCCAATGCAAGGTGCGCGTGGATTAATTTTGACTTTACCATTGGGGTTTACTCCTTCATAGCACCCTATATTGTCGGTGCAAATCCCAATTCGCCTCAGAATCCCCATTCTGCCTTGGCAAGCGGTGGTAACAATATCAGTAATATCAACACCTCCCCGGCTCAGGAAGCCTATATCCTCTACGGTGCTGTTGTTGGTGGTCCAGATAAATACGATCGCTTCTTCGATATCCGTGGCGACTGGCCTGAAACTGAAGCCGCACTTGATTACAATGCGCCGATGCTTACACTCGCCGCGATGCATGTGCTCAACGACACTGTTGACCCGTTCTATACTTCCTTGAAAGCGGGCGCTTATGACTCCAAGAAACCACAGGGCATGCCTTGTGATGCTGCATACACCGAGGGATGCGGTGGTCCGCAGCTTAGCGAGGGTGGCCAAATTGCGCTTGGTGCCATTCTCGGACTCACTGGCCTCACCATTTTCTCCCTCCTTGCATGGTGGGGGATGCTCTCTCTCAAGGGACAGCATGAGCTGCTATATTGATTATAGCTACAGTATGACTTCACTCTTGCTTCATCTTCCCGATTTCAACATGCCTTATGATCAAACACCGTACGCCAAATTTTCATGAGATGATACCAAGACGTAGGAACAAATTCGCATTCATGTATATACATTGCATACATACCCTGACGAAGATGATGACAATGACTCTATGCTATGTCCAAAGATTCATCGAGCTGAATTCAGTGGAGCAAAGCCTTCTGACACCTCCAGGACATCCATTAAAAAAGACCTCAAACATTATAACCAAGCTGGGCTGTCACTGCACTACACAATATTTATTATAACTATCTGACGGCCGGTCAGTGCAGGGCGTGGTGAGCGGGGAGTGGAACTGCGTGGAATGCAAGCGGTTGCTGCAAGTTGCAATCACAGTGTTTTCACGACGCCGTGAGGCGACGCGGATTGATGGCATGACGGGTGGACGACGACTATTGTATAAGGTGATAATCACGAGTTTTGCTGTGACGCCGCACCACATGAATGCATAACAGTTGTATACGACGTTGGTACAATCGCGCGCAGTGTTGGTCAAGCGGTTAATAAGTACACATAATAAAGAAGAAACGGCTGTCTTTCTTCGATATGGTCTGGCTATGGGAGACTAATAGGTATACACGCGTGTAATAACGACATGGCAGAAAATAGCTGAGTCGTGTGCTGCCAGTTAGGCAGATATGTTTGTGCGTAACCGAAAATGATGGCGTTCAACAGCACATAGCACGATGGGATGGACACCACGCTTATGTCGGCCGCTATTCTTGCTTCTTATGAACCAAAACTCCCACCAGGATTCTCAAGGCGGAGCTGTTCCAGGCATCGCTACCATAATATTATGACTTGCGGATGAGTTAGACAGAGGAATAAGCACGACAGCGTCGGAGCCGTGTATGATCCGGTCGGCATGCCAAAGATGGAGGTGCATGTGCGTGGCGAGGATCGCGAGGATGACAATCTGGAAACTGTGTAGGGTCATTAGTTAGAGTGCGCAGCAGGGTTCGTAAGTGCCTACTCTTGAAACATGTTCCTGTATGCATCCTGAGTACACGGGATATCAATATTAGTGGCTCAGTTTCACAGACGGTGGGTGCACGTACAGTGAGGAGCAGCGACGTGAGGATATTCAGCGCGGAAAAAACTTTTGAAGGAGAACGAATATCGGTCAGTACGGAAAAAACAGCCTGATATGTGCCATGTGCTGACTCACATAGACCGCATGCATAATAAAATACATTATGTTTCAGCAGAACAGTGAGAAGAGGGTTCCTGGCTGTCCGCCAGCTCTGTAGGGCGCGTATGAGCGTGAGGAAGATAAGTCCTGGGAAGAGCATGGGTTAGATCCATGCATATGTATGTTGCCATCTCCCAGTGACACACCCAGTTCGAGCGCAAACAAAAGAATGAACGGCAGGAAGAGCTCGACGCTGTCCGAGGGCTGATAGCAGCCTGTGATGCCAGGGATCGCGTTGGTCTCGACTGGTAAAGTGGACAAGTGTGAGGTAGCATGGCCAGGGGAGTATGAAGGTGAGCACGCGTACATGGTGCGGTGCCATTGAAGGTGAAGAGCACGCTCACGGATGCTATACCGACAGCCTGCCGGATGCCTTAGGCTCATGTGGTACGGTGAAGGCATAGGACTCACTAGAAAGGCGACCAGCATGGCTACAAGCACGATTCTATTGTTGTTCCAGAGCGCCCATGTTCTGAGGATGAAGAAGCCTGGGTAAGTCCAATCAGGGACGCGCATAATTATGTTATTGAAGGAGTGATACTTTCTGAACAAACGATTGATATTAGGCTGAAACCTGCGAGAGAGAATGAGAAACGCTCCGCAAGGACCTGCCTCATGTAAGTATCATGGACATACATGAGCAGACGTTGTTGATCATCTGGCATTTCTGGCGAAGACATACAATAAGCGTCGTTTATCAGGTATCAGTTTATTGCGCGTCCACGTACATCAGGGTTCTCATCCGGAATGAAGTTCACTGAAGCACGGCATGTCAATTCTTCACCGTAGTAATGTGTATCGGGGAAGAACGCACTATATAGATGACTGGTGAAGAGGAGAAAAGGGATGTATCGTGCAACGATATAAAGCCCTTTTACCTTGGTCCAGCGCGATCTAAGCAAAAAGGACCACTTGGACAGGATGTATCATCAATATCAGAAAGGCTTATTGTGAATAAATGCATTACTTCCTCCTGAAATGAACAAGCATAACCATAGGTCTGGACAAGTAAAATTAACAGCGGACGGAAATATAATAGGACAAGCCTACCCAGAATGTAGCCATTGACGCTGAGTTGCGTTAAGTCAAGGAAGAAGCGGTTCAGACAGCACGCACTGTATATGTACTGGTGGAACATGGACTATGCATTATTATCAACGCCCTTCGTATCGACAACAAATAGACGCACTGTAGCGGTCTGCAGACTCCTCGACGCTAAGACAGTAGCAGCCGAATACTCAGTCTCCATTTGATCGATAGGCGAAAAAACTGGTCGTGCGTGGCACGGCAGTACACACTATTGTGCATCTTAAATACCTGCAAATGTGCAGACCAGGAACAAAGTAAGATCTCGACGCAATGGGCAGTGTCACTGTGCGAGCGTCGTGTGTTGATTGCTATTGATTTCGCTTAGGGGGGAAGTGTGCATCAGGCCGCATCACTTTTGTCGAGTCTTCAGCGCTTCAGCAGTGACAGACGCTCTTTGACAAATACCAATAATACTTAGTACTATGCCAGGGGATTAACATGATTCGGAAGCAAAAAAAGTAAGCAAAGGAACGGAGAGGCACACCTTTGCATTACACGAAGTCTCTCGTCCGACAGATCTGGGAGCTGCTCTGAGCTACGACATGCTACTACTTTCTACTACAATGAGCACAGCATTTTGAACAGGCCATCATCATGTGTTACCCCCGAGCCGCCGGTCACGGTTAAGTACGCTGCACGACATATCATATATGATCGCAGCAAGCGTGGGGCGTCCCTGACTCTCCTTCTTGACGGGGATAAAATGAGTAAAAGATGGACATGTATTCCACGAATATAAGATATCTTTGATGTTGATGCGCGTGCTTTGAAAGTTTGCATAGGCTGTACGTTCTCCCCATGAAGGCTTTGGCCTAATCCTCCTGCGTCTCCTCTAAGCTCCGCTCCATCAGTTACAACATGCCAGTGCACACAGCGACATCCATCATTGCAACGGGCGAACAATCCACCGTGCTCCTTTCCACTCCGAACTCCAAAATCATCATGTCGACGTCGAGTCATTCATTGTCATACTTCGACCTCGATCTACCGTCGGAAAGGCCAAGAGAGACCCCCACAAACATGACAGTCTTTGGGAGAGTCATATCAAACAGATGATTCGTGAAAATGTTGAGCACAAAGCGCACACGACTCGAATATGAATCGACTCTGGAGACGATACCGTAACATCGGATGAAGATGTTTGGATCACTCAAATCCGCATTCGGAAACATGAGACAAATAATTTGAACACATGGCGTGACGGCGCTCAGACTTCAGCGCTCAGCGCTCAGCACTCAGCCTCTATCGAATCAAGGATATTCGTATGTATGAAACCAAGCCTTCTAATACACCTCCAAGACATAACGCTCTTCTTCCTTAAGACTCATCAAGAACTCTCCCGCGCTCTCTGGAGTATGGCCCTCGTTCTTGACCAGCGCACCTACAAGCGCTTCGTACACGTCCGGCACTGGCCATGTCGGGCCACAGAGGTAGAACGCACCCTGTTGGTTCTTCAAAAGGGCTGCGAGATCGGTGGCGTCCTCAAGCATAAGGTGCTGGATGTACACTTTCTTAGGGCCATCTCGAGAGAACGCAAGTCCTGCTTTTGTGATCGTGCCATCGAGGATATAAGCTTCTATTTCTTCGCCGTAAAGGTATTCTTGATGTTGATGGCGCGAGCCGAAGTAATAGTAGGTGGGTCCCACAGGGATACCTTGTTGAGCAAGCAGAGCGCGATGCTGTAGGAAGGCGCGGAAGGGAGCGGCTCCAGTGCCAAGACCTGCCATGATGATGGGCTGCATATTGTCTGGTGGAAGCTAACGAACATCGCGTCAATGGCGGAATCACGATCAACAAATAAGTCAACGCTTACCTTCATAACACTAGGCTTGATAGAAACGGTAACCTTCTGCCCAACCTTGAGACCAGCTAGATACCTAGTACATTGACCATAACGAGGGGAACCTAAAGTTTGCTCGTTATCGAGAAGAATGAACCGATCAAAATATTGCATACCGCTTGGCGTGATCCAGTCCACAGTAACCACAAGTAAGTCGACTCTATTGCCAACGACGCTCTGCGCGCTTGCAATGCTATAGTGTCTGGGTTTGATGTCTCCGATCATCTCGCATAGAGTCTCAATGCCTGGCCTCGCACTAGGATACCGCTGTAAAATATCTGCGAATGTGACCGTATCTTTCTCTCCCAGCTTCTTGAAAGTAGAAGAGCCTTCCGGCGCGCCGATAAACTGAAGCGCCAGCCTGTCAATAGGGCTGGTAGCATATGCAGCGAGCTCAGTATAAAACGACTTCGGTGGCCGGCCAAAGAGGTCGACCTGCTGCTGAAGCGCCTGGAAGATAGTGCGGGTATACATCTTTCCTTCGTCTGCAGCTACTGGGATGGTGATCAACCGGCCGGGATCAGCGCCGTACCATTTGCAGAAGTCAATGACTTCTCGTTCGTCATTCCACCCGTGCACGCCCAAAGCCTCTCCAATGGCGTACTTGAGGCTGGTGCCCTCTGTGTCGAACTCCAGATGGAAGACGTTCCGGTCGTATTCCAGAGGAGTTAAGCGACGGTTCACCGTGCAAGTTACAAGGTAAGTACGGTCAGCTGTCTCTGGTCGGAGAGAAGGATTCTGAAGATACTCTTCAGGTTCCTCCAATGGGGGCGTTGGAGGTGTGAAGACGGATGGGAACAGAAGGTGCTTAGCAGCATCATGCCAGGAGGAAACCTTCGAGCCATTGACGACAGTTTGACCGTCATCGGTCTCCACAGCAATAGCGTTAAACTCGAACTGCTTGAGTGGAGGGGAAAGTTTGGCTTCACCCTCAGCCACTGCTGGAGGGATCTCGCTGGCAAGATCGATTTCCTCGAGATTATCCCAAGAGGCAGCGCAGATCTTTGTAAGCTGAACCGCTTGAGCCAAATCCCGTGTGACACGTTCTGCGAGTCTGCGAACGGCAGGCTCGGTGGCCGCTTTCCCAAGGTAAAGTCTTAAAACAGCAAGACAAACAGCTACTCTTTGCGCGGCTTCCTGAGTGAGTTCCGCGCCGAAGTTGGACGATATGGCTTTGGCGTCGAGAGTGAAGATTCGGAGTTTCTTCTCAACCGCCATCGACAAGACGGCGGCAGGCAGGTTGGATAGTAGTTCATCAGAGGACCATGAGGTAGCGACGAGCACTACTGCGCCAGACTTGGCTTGGTCGAGTAATGAATGAGACTTCAGCAAGCCCGCATCAACGACGCAAATGAAGTCCGCCGTTCCCGCTGGAAACGCTGCGGCCATAGGAAGGATCTCTGTGCCCTCGTCAGAAAGCAGGATCTTGTCCGCAGTGACGCCCCCAGATTTGCTGAAAATGTCATGGTCGGTGAGGAGGCGAGTAGAAGTCGTGTTGGAAAACGAATTCGCTACAATCCGGGCAAGAGGAGAGAGTGCCGACTTTGGGGTACTGAAGAAGAGAAGCTTCTTCGTTAACGAGGCATCTGATTGAACCGGAGCGGGAGCTTGGTGTGCGAGTTCAGCAAGGAGGGTCGAGAATTGAGTAGGGTCTGAGAGGAAGGATGTCAACCTTGTGGGTGTTACCCGCTGAGCTCGCACAAATGGTCTTGGGGAGTTATGGTCATACAGCGAACCAAACACGTCGACAAATAGGCCGCCCTGGCAGACCTCATTTGGCACGTCATCGAAGACGTGGACCTCCTTCACAGTATCAGGGAGACATTTCTGGAATGCATCCCCATCCCATGGCCTCAATACTCTTACAACCACCACGCCAAGACCGCTAGTGCGAGCAGCGATAGACTTCGCCATCAGAGCCAAAGGTCCATTCAACAGGACAACCACCGACTCTGCATTTACATCACCGACATAGTCGAATAATTGGTATCCAGACCACCGAATGAGTTCTGGCACCTCGAGTGATGGAGTCTCCTTCAGCGGAAGAGTGGGGACAAAACCGTGGCCGATTTCACGGGAGACGCTGTGGTGATCAAAGATATGAACAACGTGGGAGGACGTAAGGTTGTACGCAAGCACAGCTAAATCAATGGATTCCTGCGGAGTAGCGGACAAGAGGACAACGATATTGTCGGGGAGGATGGAAAAAGTTGTAGAGAGAGATGCAAGTGTCGGGGAGAGCGCGAAGCTTGGGCCGACGGTGGTGACTGTTGGAACCTGGATAATCAACCTGCTGCTATTAGTAGCAGGAGGCAAATATGACAATGAGTGAGCCATTGCGGCGAGCCCAGCGGGTGTAGTATATGCAGTGAGAATGGCTCCCTTCACCACATCCTGACTACTGCCTCCGGACAGACGTCCGACGAGGCTGAGACCAGCGCCTGCCCTCGTCTGGAGGCTAATGACCGGCGCAGTGGACTCCATGGTCGATGACCATGATTTAGTCAGCGTTCCAAACCCTACTTGTTCAGCGACATCGTAGATGTAGACGGCGGAGCTGGTAGCTGAACGAGAAGCAAACAGTTCGATGATATCTGATGCCGGCCTTTTGAATGCGCTGGCTCCTTGGATAGGAGAGTTCTTGTGGTCCTCTATGGGACTACCTATGAGCGTCGCCGCTGCGGACGACGGAGTCGTCGCACCAGATGCGACCTCGATAGCCATGTCGACGTTATAAAACTGGCTCAAAAACTTCGTCTACATTTTATGTGTGATCGCGGAACGCCGGAGGTCGATTGTGCGATCATGAGTCCGATATCACGCCTTAGATCACGTGATATCATTATTAATTCTCGTCCCATAGCGGCGTAGCCTAAGGGAGGAAGTCAGCCGAGCATAACAAATAATTGGGTGAATAACAAATGAAGGTGGCTCGCCGTACACAGTCGCTGAGAGAGTTGCTTCTATTCGGGCGATGTGTACAAGGTAAGTCTTGAGTGGAGAATACACCTATTTTACACCTGCGATACGTTTCAAGCCTTCAATTGGCCAATAATTTGATGATGGGAAACGGGACTTGATGTCGCCAGTAACAACACGCTTTCAATGAACACCGTTTAAAAATAGAAATCACATTACTATTCAGAGAGGAGACAATTTAATACACTCTCATAATACAGAACTGCAGTCGAATACCATTTATACCCGTATGGTATTGAAGAGACGATCTCCCTGCGAAACATCTCGGAAATGCCACATATAGAAAATCACAAATGGACTCACAGTATCACCCAATCCAGGAGAAATAAGGCCATCAGGTGTGAGGTTGGGATCTACGGCTGCTACCCAGATCTGGCAAAGTATGATTGTTAATTTGAGTCATGAATTCGAGGACTTAAAAATAATAGGACCTCTAAGTCAGGGAATTCGGCCTGCACATGTTCAAGTCCTTCTTTGGATCCGAGTATGACGAGCAACTTGATCTTGGATACTGTCAGACGATAAGTGGTGATTCGTCGCCATGTACGTAATGGCCTCACCTGGGACTCCCCAGTCATTGATCATGGTAAGTGCAGCACACGCCGTACCACCAGTGGCAACCAGAGGGTCAAGAAGGAAACACATGTCAATAGGAGGGACTGGAGGAAGTTTCGAATAGTCTGCCACAAGTCAGCACATATTTCATCCTGGAAGGTCGCTTGAAAGCTCACATTCAACTGGTTGAAGGCTGACCTTCTCTCGGTAGAGTCCAAGATGGTAAATTGGCGCTGTGCTACATGTCACATCCTCAAAAGGGGAAACGAGGTTGTATATTTCGTCACATACGGGAAAAGGGACAGTAGTGCGTCGGTCATGCCCAAGCCAGCCCGCAGAATGGGGGTCAGCCCGATCTTGGGTTTAACGGTGGTACCGGTGAAAGGACCAACGGGTGTTTGCTGGTAATTTCATCAGCACGGGGAAACTGGTTTGTTCAGCGCTAACCGCAGACTAGTCACGCACACCTTGAAAGGTATCCTCTTCCAGATCGCGCGAAGCCTCGATGCCCAAGATCAGGCTAATATCATAGATACCCTGCCTCAAACCATTTGAGTCCTTGAGCAGTATGCACAACAATCCCTGCTCACCTCTCGGAAATCCTTTGAGCTTGTATTAGACTGCCGCAGTTGTGACAAGCGTGCATTCACCAATGGGTGCGAGAGAACGTGGCACTTCTTGTTGGACATGGCTGTTCGGTACAGGAGAGTTCGTCTGCCATCAGTTTAAGTTACCGATTTGGACTCGAATGTAATAAGTACCCGTGGGAATATAGCCCACCGGGTACTTGTGCCATAGGCCCTTAAGTTCCCCCTAAGCAGACCATAGACGAATGAAGTTCCTTCTTTACTACGCATAGGCACGGGCTGTCCAATCACCCGATGTAGCGATGCAAACCTCAAAGGGCAGACTCGGAGTTTCCGGAATCCACATCGCTCTGTCGCGGCACGTGTGGATTCACCATCCTGGATGACGTCCTGTGACCTGACACAGAGCTCACAGAACAACCAAGTATCTTCCTTCTATTAGGGCCTGCCTATGTGAGACTATCACATAACGGACGATGAAAATAAGGCGCTGAAATTGTTCATTCGGATGACAACCTTCTTTCCTTCCGTTCGCCGTTGAAAATACTCGCCTGGATGGTGAGGCTCATACTGCATGTGCGGTGCTGGTACTTGCTATGTTACCTACACCACACAATATTCAGCAGTAGGCATATCGCAAAACGGTAATCCGCATACATCCACCGCTGTAGACCAACCATTGACCATTCTAACAGTGTTAATTCTTTGCACTAATTGGATTTGAAGGCAGACAAACTACCGGGCAAGGCAAGTCAAGGCCGAGGACGTTGATTGAACGTAGAGGCGACATCGAAGCATGTAGCAACCGTTTGAACCTGCACTTTAGCCTTGCTCAAATTCGTTGTACTAGTAGTGATCAGTCTTTCGCATAGTCCAGTGAGGAGCATTACTACTCACGTACAACCTACGCCCAAAAAGTTTTTTGCCGCCCACATTCCGATCTCATTTTTATGGCGCGTTGCACATTCTCCTCTTCGAACTTGGACTTCTCGCGAATCATCTGAAGTGTTGGAGTCATCCCTTAGTAACCCAGATTGCCCTAACCGTTGAAAATCGTCCGCCAGCATAGTTAATTCAGGCAGCATGTCATGACAGCCAACTGCTGATGTAGGCGATCATTGGACGTTTAGTAGTATATCTGACTAGAACCGAAGGTCCTCATCTTCTTTTGTATTCACAAGGTTTCAAAATGTCACCCTTCGACATAACTTCCGACCACTCCTTATTCGTCTTCGTTGTGCGGGGTACTTTCTTGAATTCAAATAATGTAAAATGACTGTTGTGATCATCCTGGATTATAAAAGGACTCAGTCTGTGTCACTGCGAGCTCTGCACACTCTTTACCTTTGTTTTCATTTTGAATCCAGTAGAGCTAATCAACGACACAAATTCATCCACATCAGAAAAGCGACTGGCAACTTCTGCAATTTTCAATTCGCCCCTGGATGAAATTAAGTCATCGGCACAACGTGACAGTGCAGTGCAGGACGTACCCAGGTTTCAATATCCTCCATGCTTCTCGAATGCACTGAGGCCAGTTGGTTCCCATAAGACTGAGTGCACACACAACGACATCCACAACTTGGGCTTCACCCTCAGACTTCTGAGATGATGAAGGCTCAGAACCGGGGAGTGGTACAGATGAGCATATGTCCGCGGCAACAATATAGGCACCGTCAGACACGAGGTCAAAAGACAGCACCTTCAGCTTCTTCGAAGAAAGGCCGCGAGCAAGGGCAGCATCTCCGCAGCCGAGATCAGCGATGACGGTGTTTTGAGGGTAGGATGACAACTGAGAAATATAATGTGACACAGGATTTGATGGCCACGACTGCACCTGATGTCGAAAACCGGAGTGATACTGGATATGTACTGTTATGACGGTGCAGTTGGGGAAATGATGATGAAGACATACATCATTGAAGACCGCTGGGTCTTCTTTCATCATTCTCACCGCCTCTGAGCTGTCGGACTTGTAGAGCAATTCATTAATCCACCTGCACCATTATGATATGATGGTAAACTTCTTATGTATCAAAGATACGTACCTGAATCGAGCGCCGTCAAGACTCTCCTTCATGCCCTTCTGCAAGCTTGTGAGGCCTGAGACTCCATCGACTGCCGGGGATACATTGCGAGGCTGTTGCTCAGATGAAGATGGTTTCTTGGCATCAGGCTTCTTCTGCTTCTGCTTCATTTTCTTGGGCGGCCTTGAACTCTCCTTCGTCGAGTGTTCGTCACTGGCATTGAACCCACCAAGGGAGGATGAAATTATTCCCTTCCCCTTTCTGGGGGCCACGTCTTCATTCGTGTCCAGGCCCTGAGGTTGTTTCCTCTTTTTCTTCTTCGACCCCTGCTTATCCTTATCCTGATGATCACGGATACCCCCAAGCTTCTGCATAAGTTTGTCTAGGTTGACTTCGGCGGATTGTACTTTATCGACATCTTGAGTTGCAGGTCGTTTGCGCTTCTTGGAAGTTGTCTGCGGCACAGTTGAAACTGGAGCAGCAGGCATAGGCCATCCAGGAACCTGAAATAGTGCCATAAGTTATGAGAAGACAAAGTTGCTTCGTCGAAGAAAGGTATGGTCAGGAAATTTCAAGTCCGCGGAATTGAAAATTATTGATCGATCGTTTCTGCGTCGCGGGCTACAGAAATTGTTGAGGATAATTAAGCGAATATGATTATGGACTGCAGCGATCCCTTGATCAACAGGGCATCAACAATGCATCAACCATCGATAGCTACGTTGTGTGCAGCAGGAGCGCTGTGAACTGTCACCCACAAACTCGCGAATACGGTGAGGACCGGCGGCGGCGTGGGCAAGGTTTTTCCAACCACCATCAGAATGATACACAGCATTGATCCACTCAATTAGCCTCGTGCTTCACGGCCTGGAACAGAACACGCGGTAGACAGTAGAAGTATGCGATGCTTATTTAACTACTGCCTCGTTTTTATCTCAAATCACCCAGATTCTCTCTAGGATGTCTGCCAAAGGCAAAGAGAAGCAGACCGCTACAGCGACGAACCGTATCAATGGCGTGATGCCGCTGGGCAAAGACAATGCATTCAAGACAGTGCAAACCATTCCTCCTAGCATGCAGTCAAACGCTGCAGTGCAAAGGACAGCATCTTTTGCTTTTCTTGTAAGCCCTCGTCCTTTTGGCGAATCTCTCAGTACGTGACTTTGCAACACTAGCCAAAACATTCACGTCCGTCTTCGATTTCTGCAAATCGGACCAATGACAACACTGCACTATCATCGGTTCGGCACATATTTTCTCATTGATAAATATAAATTCATCCCTTCTGTCTCTGTAAGCCTGCCATACCTCCCACACGTATGCCGCATACCCCAGCGATGCCAGTTCTATTAAATCAAACACAACAAGCCACACGATTGGCAGAGGTAAGCACCCTCCACAATATCATAACAGTCCAACGACCTAAGACGCCGCTGTAGTCGACCCCCAGCATTGTGAGTGACCTTTGCACGCTTACCATTGAAGCATTTTTACTGAGAGTTGGGTAGCGTTCTAACGCTTCTATCGCTTCTCGGGATCCTGCCCATGTATGTCACGTCTTGTTAGTATATCTTGTGGACAGGCTCACATATGACCTGTGCCAAAGGAGGAGCTAGAGCTTCTTCATGACAGTATCGCTGACCCGCGAGGAAAAAGCAGGGACCATGAGCTTCGCACGGCTCCAATTATAACACGTGATGCATACGTTGCGGCAGGCTACCGTGAAGGTGCCACCCAATACGGTGTTTTGGGTAGTGTTCTATCAATCCAGTCAGCCTTCCCGTGGTTTTCTTAGGCAGAGGGCTGATTCTTTATACAGTCATAAGAATGCTATCTATAAGCCAGTCAATCCACAACTCTACGTGAACACAGTATGCGACTTTTTTTATGTTAAACATGCGTTCAGCTTAACCTCGTTGTCTCCAACCCGCAGAATGCGCCCTTCTCTGCAGTGGTCTGTGGGGTTCAGGGCTCCGGGAAGTCGCACACAGTCTCTCTACTTCTTGAAAGCATGTTTATTCCGAATATGCGCTCTACTGGAACCCTGCAGAAGCCCTTGGCAGGACTCGTCCTCCATTTTGGAGAAGGGGGGCCGAACTCCCGGCCTTGTGAAGCCGCGTGGATCGGCTCGTCTCACGTCTCTGGTGTACAGACGCCTGCCGTCAAGGTTTACGTTTCACGCTCTTCTCTGAACACGATGAAGGCAGTGTATGCATCTCTGGGAGGCGCAGTCACTGTCGAACCATTGCTTTTCAGCCAAGATGAGCTGGATGCGCAAGCCTTTCTGTCGATGATGGCTGTTGGCTCCTCAGAGTCAGCCCCGCTTTATATTCAGGGTATTTTGGTGCGTATTGCTTTTTGGTATACCTCCATTTGTGATTCACTATTCTTTCTAGTCAATTCTCCGTGACCTCGGAGAAGACTTCACCTACCCTGAATTTTTACGTCAGCTGGAGGTGAAAAAGGAATCATTCAACCCCGCGCAGATCGCAGGTCTTGAGCAGAGGATGGCACTGCTGAACTCTTTTATGAACCCACATATCAAATCGCAGACCCGCTTCGCGGAGTCGCAACTCACGATTATTGATTTATCAGACCCGTTCATCGACCCAGCTTCGGCATGTGGATTGTTTGAAATCATCACGCGTCTATTTGTCAGAGCGGACGTGGGCACTGGAAAGGTGCTGGTAGTTGATGAAGCCCACAAGGTTTGCGCACTGAAATTAATCTATTTGGTGTAACTTACAGCATGATTGCGACAGTACCTTTCGCCCACTAAGAGCGCCTCTGGTTTAACCAAGTCTCTCCTTACATTAACCAGGGAGCAGCGTCATCTAGCGATGCGTGTTATCATTAGTACCCAAGGTAGTACTCATATTTTCTGTATCCCAGAGCCCTCACATTTTGTCTGCCAGAACCCACGGTCGTGCCGCCGGTCCTGCTCGACCTATGCACGGTCGCAATTTTGCACCGTTTCTCCTCCCCATCATGGTGGGATCACTTAGCAAAACATGTATCAGCTGACATATCAGCCGATGATGCTTTTGATCGCGTTGTGAAACTTCAGGTGCGAACTCAATACTTGGCATCGAGTTTCAACCTAATTCCGCGCTTCAGACTGGTGAAGCGATATTGCTTGCACCTTCCGGCTATGGGGTATTTCCAGATGCACCCGACACTACTAGGCCTGGAATTGTGGCCCCAGTGCCTAAACTGAACCAATTTGGTCGTCGTTACGTGCTCGTGAAGACTAGGCGTAGAGTAACAAAGGATGGAGGAGCATCGATTCTCGTGGTAGACGAGTGAGTTGTGCAAGGGCCTTGGGGGTTTGTCGAGTTCCCGTTAATCCAGATGCGTGGCAATGGAGTATATATAGTGTATATTCAATTGTGTCGAGATCTGCACCTATTTACTGATGCTCTAAAAGCTCGTTGCTCGACGTGTCCCTCGGATCAATGTCATTATAATGTGTACTACAGTACCGTATTTTACATAGAGTACAAATGCGCGCAACCTATGCAGGTACAACAGTAACGGTATAACACATGCAACAACTAATTCAGTGTGCCAGTAGTGCAAACGTTCCATGGTGGAGAGCCCGTATTGTAGCGCTGCGATGATTGGAAAGAGGAAGGTATTGTGGTACTCAATATACTATACTCAGCGATGAAAGGACAATGCTGTGGAAATAGGTTGATAGGTGGCCACTGTATGAGAGTTGGTGAATGAGGAGATGGTATCCAGTCTGCAAGCATCATAAACCTGTCCATCAGCAGGCGTCCCAGAAAACACGACATGCACTTCTACAGAGAGGTGTGGAGAGATAGGAAAGTGATTGATGATCTCGCAAGTCATCATCAAACGACCCGCATGGGACTTCCAGGGGTCAATAAGTCATCATCTCGGGGGGCTACCATAGTGTGGGATAGTGGACTTGACTCCACGACACCAATGCCACCCGCCGACTTCTTGCTGCGACGACCGAGTAAGGTTGCATTGTCAATATCTAACTGAAAAGTGCCGGGACCTTGACGGCGACCGCGATCTCTCTGGCCTGCGCGACCGTCCAGAAGACTACGATCTGCTTGATTGGATCCACCGATGACGTTGCGCTTTGCGACGGTTTTCGCCCCAGCGCCCGGTGGACCACTCTGCATGTGCTGTACGTGAGCACGGGTGTCAGGCTCCCCTCGCCTGGCACGTGCATCATGTACGAGGCCCTTATCATACGTGTCATCATCCTCATCTTCTTCGTTGAGTCCATGAAGGAATCCTCGGGTACCTGCGCCACCACGACCGTTGTATGCGCGCCGCCGAGCGCCTTCTTCCTCCATGCGGTGGACTGCATACGTAACGTCGAACGCTTCCTTTAAAGATGCGAGACCAGGAGAACGAGCCTCTAACACGCCCCCCCGAGCAGCGGTGAGTAGAGGTGAGTCCAGCGGAGGAGAGAGACCATAAACATGAGGAGTGGGTGGAGGAGGAGGGGCAGGAGAAGCGTTGCACCATGGGTGAGCAAGAAACTCATCTATGGTATATCTTTGAGCAGGGTCCACGCATAACAGATGTTGAATAAGATCCTTCGCTAGAAAAGAGTCAATAATTCAAATCTCATTATAAATGACTCTCGAAAACATACCCGAATGGCTGATGTCATCCCACCACGGACTCAAAAATGTGTAATATCCCCGAGCGACCTTCTCTGTTAAAACGTTGATACTCTCGTCATAGAATGGCGGGAACCCGCAAAGGAGTGTGTAAAGCACGCAGCCTAGCGCCCACATATCTACACTTCGCGAGTAGCGTTCATCCTTGACGATTTCGGGGGCAGTATACCCAACGGTTCCGCATGGCGTCATCGTTTCCTCGTTCCAGATCACTTTTGATAGTCCGAAGTCTGCAATCTTGATTCGTCCGATTCCGCCCCCACCAACGCCTGGAACAAATTCGCCCTCATCTTCCTTTTCTTCATCGTATGGACGCTGTACAGGCCTTTTGGAGGGAACGATGGGTATCCGGTCGAATAGCAGATTTTCCGGTTTAATATCACTGTGACAACTCGAATGTCAGCTGGATGTAATCGCTCCACAGGAAATGCAAATACCGGTGTACGACACCGCGTTCCTCATGGAGATAGCGGATACCATGGGCAACTTGGAGAATGACGTGCCTTGCTAGGTTCTCACTGAAATACGTCAGTTTGACGATCTGGTGGAACAACTCTCCGCCCTCCATGACTGAGTGCAATTATAAGTTGACGATGTGGAAATAATGAAATCAACACCTACGTTCCATAACCAGAAAGTAGTGTTCAGGTGACTCGGAAAATGATATCAGTCTAACGATCGATGGGTGATTTGTTCCTTTCATGATTTGCACCTCTGAAATCTCAAGATCAGCGCCGGGCATGATCGGACAACTCTGGAAAGCCTACCCTTCAAGATATTGGCCCTCTACCAGTGAAGATAGCGCTGTTAGCAGTTGTAGAAACATTTAAAATCAGGCGAAAATGTCACCTCTGTTACGCGCGGCTTTTTCTTGAACTGAGGGCTGAGATGTTTTTCGCCGGCCTAACAGAGGGACAAAAAGACACAAACAGAGCAGATGCATCATGAACGCAAGTCAAGAGTGTGGGATAGGTGAAGGACAATGTACGTGAACTATGTGAGGGGCGTGGTAAACAAGAACTTACCTGTGATGCATTCAACTCAAATTTGCGAACGACTTTCACTGCGATAAGTTAATCAACCAATGAACGAGCGAAGGAGTAAAGAAATAAACCTGCGACTTTGTCTCCAGTCGTTAAGTTTATTGCCTTGTAGACATTCGAAAATGCGCCGCTGAATAGAAAGTGAATATTGAATAAACATCTTCGCCGGTGATAGGACACATACTCTCCCATCTTATCCAGTAGTTTGAAGTTTTCCAAGCCTTTGTAGGTGGGCAACTTATTCTTCTGCTCGCGATCCTCAGGTGGGGTCATGTTGACTTGTTTCTGCCGGGTATCAGGTGCAGGTTGAGGTGTGTGGTGGTCCTGCTGTTGTTTATGAGAATCCTGTTCAGTTCGAGGCTGTGGCTGTGGCTGGGGCTGGGGCTCTTGTGGGTGCGACTCTTGTGGTGGCTGTCGATGTTGTGGCTGGTGAGGTGGCTCTGGGACAGGTGCACTGTACTGATGTGCATCCGAGTCAGGATGCCGATGGTGATGGTGTTTGCGGATGAGATCTAGGAAGTACTTAGTTAGATAACAGTCCTTTGAGAGAAATAAATATGGACATACTCTTGAAGGCGTCGACGACAGCGGGCATGGTTGGAGGAGTGAGATATTGACGAGTAAGTAAGTTGGCGCTACGGGGAATACTTGGCGTTCTTCTCACCGAAAAGCCTTTTTGTCGTTCCTCCAAGCTGACGTCACTGGCATGAAACACCAGTCACGTCACTGCCCTCTTGCCTATTTTTGTCACGTCTTAATAGCGCGCACCACACGTGTCTCCCAAGATCAGTCTATGTATTTATGTAGATCTCATCTATGCAACATTCATGTATTTCCGTATGCCATTGTCATCGGTTTCCTCGCAGGCTTTCCGTAATACTGCCACTTTCCACGTCCCGATCCCTATAACCTATGCGATCCCTCGGCGGAGTATGCACAAGCAGTAAATTGCGTGCAGGAGAATATCCTGCCAAACTCAACGTGCTTTGCTTGTTCCTGAGGACCGGCGTCTCATGCGCAGCCTTTGGTATCACCAATGCCGGACGGCTTCGTGCATTTATCGAGCCCACAGGAACGCCACGCACACTTCCGCTGGGTGCAATTTGTTCGCCTTCGCCGCGTGTTTGCACACTGCCATCATCTGCAGCCTGTTCTGCTTCGTAGTTATTACCATTAGCCCACGCTATGACGAACACCCCCGCGAATGTCGCGCCACAGCCATATGTGAATGTGACCATCTCGTGGAAGGTGGCGCGCTCAAAGTCCTTGTAGAGCACAGCAGATCCGATGACCGCAGAGAGCGTAAACAGCACAAATTGCGTAGGTATGACGATTTTGGAGTCAAAGCGCTTCAGTGCACGGTTCAAAAATCGGATTTGGAGAATTCCTGTGATGATTAGAATCTAGCGATGACGATTCAGCGCATGAAGCTGGAAAAATCGAAGTGAAGCTACCGCAAGAACGGGATAAGTTATCCAATCAGCAAACATGTTGACCCATTCCATCGTCAGAAGCGTGGAGATAGCCTTCGTGGCCAGAACGGTAAATCCACCTGGCACTGTCATGAGCTCATTGTTTCAATTGAAACTGATGATCTCACCGAATATTGCACAGAGCCCGACATCAACCACCACAACCCGCCTCCCGAGATTACCTTCACTAAGTCCCGTTAAAATTACAGCCCCGACAATGTATATAACAGCGAATATTATAAATGAACGTTGTGAAATAGCAGCGATCAGCCCGTCTGGTGTAAGTGGAGGTACACTGTCATCGGAGGACGGCGTTGAAAGGACGACGGTGATCGCTCCGATCATTGCAAGTAAGATACCAGCGAGATCGTGCTAAAAAAAACAATTGAATTATGGTTCAATCACGACCAGAATAGAAACTTACCATGCGAAATCGCTCCTTCAACACCAATGGAGCGAAGAAGCAGTTGGCAATGAGTGCGAACTGCGGGTTATTGGATCACAATAAACACAAAAAAAATGACAGAATATGCCTACAGTGCCTAGAGGAGCGACTAAAGATGCTGGGGCAAATGCATACGATATGAAGTTGCCCGTCTCTCCGATGTTCATTAAAATGAATCCAGACCACCTGAAATAGCATTTTAACGATAGCAGGGGTTGACCTGCCAAAACAGGAAAACTGACCATAACTTCGAACGCAAATAATCACTTTCCGCACCTTCGTCTTCCGAGAGTTCCGAGGAGGGAGACTTTCGCCCATGATTGCCGTTCAGCGTGACTAGGCGCTCAACTGGAATTACGTCTACTGGAATTGCCGACACTTCTTGGGTATCTGATACGTTTTCACCGTCATCCTTGTACAGACTGATACGAAATGGCAGGAAACGCGACGCAAAGCTGGGTATCCTTTGGGGTTTGCTGGCCCTTCGTCCGCGAGTCGAACTGGTACTCTTCCTGCTCCTCGAATCATCGCGTCTAGTCTCGGCAGAGGCGCTAACGCCATAACGCGCACGTGGATGACTGGAGGACGTGTCCTGAATCAAGGGCTGTGTCTCGGTCTCATGAAAGGATGCATCTGGATCTTCAGGCGGCCTCCGGCCCTGTGGCGATCTCGAACGCAGCCGATCACCCGAAACCTGGAGTTCGCGTTCCATCCTCGCCTGTCTTCGCTCCTTGGCGAGTCGGAGATGCGCAAGCTTTTGTAAATTAAGAGCAAGCGAGATAAGCACGTTTCCAGCGATGGCTACGGTGATCCCAATGCCTGTCTGCATAGTGAGGTGTGGCAGGTGAATGCCCGGCTCATTGATGCTGGTCGTGAGGTTCAGGACCTCGGACCATAATGATACGTCCATATTCATACAATGAACAACAGCCTGAGAGCAGTTTATAGCGTGGTCAATGCCTACTCTGAGTATAAGCAAAATAGCAGTCTTGAAATAACTGCAAGGACTGACGCGAAAATGACAAAACTTCGTGGGTATCGGCTATTCTCGCTAGTACTGCAGGTCACTTCTGGGGCTGCAGACCTGCACTCGACGTCGTGTGCGACTGCCACAGCAATCTGGAGATGGCGGAGACCGTTTGAGTTCAAATTAAGCTCATAGTAATGGAGAGCATATGATCGTACGTGTGTTGTGTTTGGAAGGTGATTCACACGTTTATGTATTTGCATGCCGCATAGTGTAACACGTCGCGCTCACTTTGCTTCCGCTAAGCAACGGCTAAGTTCGCCTTCTCCCGTGCTATATCAACTCCAGCTTCTCCGTACCACGCTACTCTACATCACGCTCGTTTGATTTAGTCAAGTTCGCCTTACGATGCGCACGCAGCACACGGCTCACCCTCTTCCCGCTTTTCCGGTATATTCATGCGCGTTTGTGGCCTCCGACCAAATTGTTGTCGGTGGTGGAGGTGGGGCTGCTAGGTCTGGAATTAAGAACAAGTTGGTGAGAACCAGAGACCGTGCGTTCGTAATGACAAGCTGACATGTAGGATAGAGGCTATTCAATGTCTCCCAAGACAGACAGCTGAAAATGCTCTGTGAGCATGAGCTAGAGAAGGGCGAGGATGTCCCTATGAGTATTGCAGCTCATCCAGAGGTCTGCTATGGTACCTTTTTAAAAATCAAGTTCTCAAATTCCATAGAGCAGAAGCTTTGCCTGTGGTATTAATAGCTCGGAGCAGCACTTGGAGAAGGGTGACAATGAGAACTGCAGGGTGTTTTCAATTAGTGACTCTGAAAATGCGTGCGTTCAGTCCCGTTATGTTTATTCACAACGCTGATCACTCCCTATAGCCTGGTCAAGGAGGCTACGCGAGGTACCTTGCCTACGGGAGCTCTCGAGGACTACCAGGTAGCCCATGTTTTCTTGAGATTATTTCATATCTTACGTGGACAATACAGCGCGTAACTGTCCTGTCACCAGACGGAAAACTCCTGGCAGTGGCCGGTGAACATGATGTAAATGTTAGCACTATGGTTTGTCTGCGCGAGCTCAAGTTTCTGTTGTAGTTCTCTCTTCTCGCGTACCCGTCTCTTTCTCCTGTCGTTCAGCCCACTCAAATCCCCAAAGGCGAGATTTACGACGCGACGTTCTCATCAGCGCATGTGCGTTCTTCACCTCGTCCATCTCGTCTCGTGCTCCTCACCACGTCTCTCAGCTTGTCTTGGCTACTAGTCTGAACCTATTAGTCTATGCACTTCCGGAGCCGCCTTCGGAAGGTGGTGAGCAATCGCCTAAGAAGAAGAAGGGTAAACAGAAGGGTAAAGGCAAGGAGAAGGACGTTCCTTCTCAGACTTCAAGCCAGACTCCCGAATTGCGACTTGTGAAGACAATCGACGTTCCTTTAGTTCCTGGGGCTCCAGCACAATCCAATGTCACCTTCCGCGCAGCGCGGTAAGTTGAATCTTAGACCATTATCATATTGTGAGATTATTAATATTTGTTGCAGATTTCATCCTTCAAATTACAACACGCTTTATACAGCTGTTAACACGGTCGCGCCTCGGGCAAAGAAAGCAAAGATGGCCAAAACGCAGGCTTACATATTGAAATGGAGAGTCAGCCTACAGGGGGAGAATGATTCCGCTCGGTCAATATTTGTGGAGCGTGCCCGAAAAGCAGGCGAAGGTGGCTTGACATGTCTTGACGTTAGGTTCGTGATTATTCAAATCTCCAAAACAAGTCGTATCCATCTCAGAAAATGTTTTTTCAGCCCCAATGGGAAGTTCCTTGCTTTCGGTTCATCTGACTATTCGTTGGGAATACTGGACAGTACCACTCTCAGCGTAAGTAATCAACGAATGCTGGCTGAGATCATGTATTTATATTGAACTTTAGCCGCTGTTGTCTATACTCAAAGCTCACGAGTTTCCTATCACTACTGTTCGCTTCAGCCCTACCTCAACGTTACTCGTATCCGGTGGTGTTGATAACTCGATACGGATTGTCACGGTGCCGGACAAGTTTGCTGGACAACGTAAGCTTTGCTGTTGGATTTTACTGTAAACGAAAGTTGACAAGCATTTGGTAGCATGGACTCTTATTATCCTGATTGTTCTAGCCCTTCTTGTTGCAGTGGTGGCCATTTTGTTGCAACAATAGGCGCCAATTGACTGGTAGGACTTTAATACTACAGACAGCCGGACGTACGCACATTTTTATGGCTATCTCGAAAATACATGTTACATGTTAGAAGTATGCTACAATATATATATTCAAGCACGAGGTGTTCAAGCGTCTAGTCATAGTCGTCCTCCTCGACAAGTTTCCGCTTCAGGCCGTTTGCTTGCGTATCTTCCGCCGTCTGCACCTCCTCCATTGCGTCATCACCTGAGATATCATCGTCATCATCACCCTCGGCACCAAATAGACCATCAGCTTCTTCGGCATCACTGTTTCCTTCTGTTTCTGCTGCGACGACAGGTGCAGGTGTGCCAGCGCTCATGTCAATGTCGGTTGGTGTTACGGGGGCTGCATTGGTGTATGGTATGGCAGCGGGTTCCATGTCAGCATCTTCATCTTCATCCAGACCATCCGGTAGTTCCTCATCCTCTTCCTCGATGTCTTCGACTTCCTCGTCATAAAGTTTCGCGTCTGGTGGTGGTTTATTGGGCACAAGATCAAAGTTGACAGCTGCAAGCATCTCAGATGAGGGCGGAAGCCTGACGCCAAAAACTTCTGGCACAGAAGGAAGGGGTGTAGCATTCGTCTGAGATGCTAATGACAGGATATACTGCAACAAGGTCTTTGAGGACGGAGTTGAACGGAGCGGACGGCATCAGCATACCTCCTTGGGTACACGACCACCGAACTCCCAACCCACGCGGGCTTGTATAGCAAGGACAACGTCATCCATCTCTATTTTGGACGCGCCGGTACGCCCTGCATGCTCTGCGTATACCTGTGCATCGGAAAGTACTTGGCTGGTGTATCGGTGAGCGAACTCTAGTAGTTGATGCAAAACGCCTGGCTGGGCATCCTGTACTGTTGGTGTGGATGCAAGAAGAAGGGCGATTGCTCTGGCTGTGGGTGGAAGAGTGTCGGCAGGCTGTTGAGCCGCTGAAGGACGCGCTAAAGACATGATCAATTGGGACTCGACTGACAGAGGATAAGGGGATAGTAAGCCTGATAAAAAGAGTAATTCGTTCTCACGAATCCATTAATTATTACAATTTACTTACATCCCGTCCCAACGGTACAGCGTTTTCGATTCTAATTTTACGCAAAAGACACGCTTCTGAGGTCAGGGGAAAGTAATGGTTGATTGGTGGAAGTATACCGGAAAACTGGACAAATGCCATGGCCTAGACATTATGCATCAAGCCCGAGGGTTTGTCGGTGCAATCGAGCCCGGAGATTAGGTGGCAAAGAGATCCTCTGCAGCCTTCATTGTCAACAGTGAGCTGGCTGCGCTCTTGCGGCTCCCGAATCTACGCTCTGAGATCCTCGCTATCAACGACTCGGTCGCCGCCACAACATTAATCAGATTATCAAGAGAATTCTTTGTCAGATAAGATTCCCACTGGTGTGACGTAAATTTAAACTCCGATAACCTTCTCTTAAGCCAGTAACGACCGGAGTGCCTCTTCTTTCATCGACCATCATGTTCCGCTCAGCACTCACAAAGACTAGCCTCAGCACTATAATAGCCCCAAAGGCTGCAAGAGCTGGTGTAGCTCCTGTTCTAGCCAGAGGCTACCATGAAAAGGTCATTTCCCACTATGAGAGCCCAAGAAATGTCGGTGTTTCCGTTCATTTTGTCTCTTGACACGACTCATTTTATTCCCGTCATTCCAGGTAGGCTCTCTTCCTAAGAATGACATTGATGTTGGTACAGGATTAGTTGGAGCACCTGCGTGAGTTCCCTCTTCTCTTTCTCTTCCCCCTCTCCATCCTGACTACTGTCCTATCGACTAGCTGTGGAGATGTTATGAAGCTCCAAATTCGTGTGGATGAAAGCGGCATCATCAGTGATGTCAAGTTCAAGACGTTCGGCTGTGGCAGCGCCATCGCTTCAAGCTCGTATATGACCGAGCGTGTCAAGGGTCTTTCCCTTGAGGAGGCAGGGAAAATAAAGAACACTGAAATTGCCAAGGAGTTGTGTCTTCCCCCTGTGAAACTACATTGTTCCAGTGAGTCCTTTTATCTCACAGTGCGTTCAGAATCCTATCTGATGACGCTTTCCTTCAGTGCTTGCGGAAGACGCTATTCGTTCCGCTATTCGGGATTATCGGTCGAAACGGAGTAAGCTCGCAGACGGTCACAAGGCGGGCTTCATCGACGTTACGCAAAGTGCAGTTACCGGGGAAACGGTAGCCACCGCACATCCCGGTCAGGCTGCATAAATAGACGTTTTCTTTTTCTCCATGTGCTCTCGTGCACGTCCTATCATTCATTTGGTTTGTTCTGCATATCCATGCCCACATCGATTCCTGCATTTTATGTTCACCTATTTTCAAAACGTCCTTAGGATGGATGATTTACGTAGTTCTTCCCTGTATTACCACTGTCGAATGATATTCAATAGTTCATTAATTTTATCGTGTTGCTCAGAACGAGCCTATATGATACACAATGCCTATAAGATAGATCTAACGAACGCCCACCCTTATACCTTACTATTGGTGCCTTTCTGTCCCATAAATGTGAAGCTGCCAGATGCAAACCAGCGCTCATTGGCTTCCTTGACTCGCTGAGCGGCGGCAGCACGATTTGTTAGCTCGAAACCTGTGAGAAAATGTCAATGGTTCATTCCACGCCAAGTCCAACGGATTCTCACCTTGTACAGGAGTGACCGTCAGTGATGTCGCTGTTCCGGATGTTGACGACCCGCCCTGTGCAGCACGCGTAAGCGCGGCAGTGCGCAACTTGTTTGCCTTCGAGAGTTTCGCTGTGTAAGGTGATGCATCTAAGGTCTCTGAAAATGAAACGGAAGGTGAGTACTTACCACGACTCTTTGCCTCTCCCATACCCGCCCGAACCTTACCCGTGCCCACGCCGATCATCCCCAGGCCCTTGGTCTGATCGAACGCCCCAACCTCTTCCTCGGCCTCACCAAATGCCATTCGGTTCTGCAGCTTGCGGAGCTCCGTCTGGGCGTACGCTTCTTTCGCTTTGCGTGCTCTACGACTGTGTTAGCGAGAACGACACAAAACTTGACGGATGACTTGCCGCTTGCCGCCTCTGCGTTTTTTCGGTCCATCATTAGGTAATGGAAGCGCTTTTGTGACTTTAGCAGGTGGAGGAGCAGCCAGCCTGTCAATGTGCTTTTCGATTTTTTCTCGGAGTTCTTCACCGTATGAACCTGTGCATAACATCAGCCAAAGGTGAGGCAATACATAAGAATTTGACTGACCGTCTCTTCGTGTCCGTTCAAGGTCCATGCGCGCAGCCAGAACGGACTTCGCTCCTACTGTCCGCTGAACCTTGAGCTGGTATTCAGGTGGCGTTTGCTGAATCAAATCAGACTGAAAGACGAATCCGGTGTGCCGCCGTTGAGTGAACGTCGAAAAACCTAGTGCGATTTTCTTTTGAGCGCCAAGCAGCTATATGAAAGATTGAGATGCATAGTGCAGGGAGGCTAAAGGTGCGACATACATGGACGTTACATGATGGCATTTTGGCAAGGGGTCCAAGGCCGCCTGCCACACCGAGTAACTTTGCAGCTGTAGTGGTACCAACGATTGCTGAAAGATTGGGTGCCAGAACATTCATTCTTGAGCTGACGTACATGAAAATCTGCCCTCCTTCATTAGCTACGCTACTGGTGCCAGAGGAAACAACAATTCACCTTTTTACGTGCCTCCTCGAGTTTGTCTGCGAGATCGCAAGCTTTCTCAACAGCAGCCCACTGGGCCTCCGAGAGTGTTTGACCGGATGTCGTTGTTGCAGTTATGAGGACACTCATAACCACAGCAGGTGGGAGAACTCCCGCAAGGTCAGCTTTTGTGGGGTCCTGTAGGTCGATGGTGAGCGGAGACAGAAATTATAGCAGACCGTGCTTACCTCTGTATTGGCGAGAACGCGGACCGCACGGACGTACTGTGTTGGGTCTGGGACGAGCTGCTCTAACTCGGGAAACTTTGCAGCATAATGGTCACGTATGAACTACAGACATGGGATCTTCAGGGGCATGTACAACAAGCAACCAAGAGACATACCTTGTGTACCACGAGAATTTCATTGTCTACATCCACGGACAAATTGTTTGCTTGCACGATGAGAGTGTATTCCGGGTTCAAATGCGCAGGTAATGACATGGCTTCCGGTGTACTGGGATTGGCTTGGTATTTCTCAATTTCCTGAGCAATGAAGTCAGTTTACAAGCCTGAGTTCGTGAAAGAGTATTTGACATGCCTTTAAGATTTCTGACATTCGTTTACTACCCTCTAGCTTCGCTATGGAGCTCACGTCTTCGATCCCGCCCAAGTCCATTTGCTGTACATCCTCTGCATCAAGTTCATCTGCGGGCTTCATGCCGCCTTCGAGCACCAATCCGCCAGCTCCCTCTGCTTCGGCTTCTTCTTCCTCGGCTTCCCCTTCCCCCTCTGACATGTCTGCATCCTCGGTAGCCTTTCTCTTCAGTCCGTTGGCGCTGTTCGTCGTAGCCGGGACAGTCTCGTCGGGGTCCTCGACGCCACCATCTGACAGGTCGTCGATGTCAGCGAGGAGTTCGTCAGCTAGTCCAATCATGTTCAAGAGAGAATCGTTGTTCACTCTTCAAGATAATGTGTACAACTTG
The DNA here is from genome assembly GCA_001658105.1 of Rhizopogon vinicolor AM-OR11-026. Taxonomy (NCBI): domain Eukaryota; kingdom Fungi; phylum Basidiomycota; class Agaricomycetes; order Boletales; family Rhizopogonaceae; genus Rhizopogon; species Rhizopogon vinicolor. Next base: position 63,067 of record KV448147.1, on the reverse strand, counting down.
GTAAGTTAAGGCGCAATGACGTAAGCAAACGAACGACATGTATAGAGATGTATAAGTAGTTATCGGAGTGGACATGTACTCTAATATCCCAGGTATGTGCATTAGAGATTGAACATGCGAGTAGTAGGTATGTAGATTGAGATATAGTTCATAGTCGAATGATTTCCTTCTTCAAACAACGCTCTGCTCTCTAGCTGTATGCAGGAGCAAAGAAACTTCAGCCCACTTCTCTGCATACTCCTGCTGATCAGAAAAACCATATATCCACCCGTGCTTTACATAAGCAGTACGCGGCAAAAGATAAGACAGAAAAGTAGCCACTTTTGCTGCATCATGGATCCTCGAAAAAGTGGTGTGGAAGATGAGAAGATGTCGGTGGGAGATATCTCCAATCCAGTCGTGGTAATGAACATCTTGTTCTTCAATAAGGGAGAAGTCAACTTCAAGCGTCAGTTCCTTTAGGTTTGGGCAGTATCTGAGTAATGATACAAGGCCAACTGGTGTCACCGATGACGGCACGGAATTCTGCAGGTCTCTGTTTAGCACGAGTTGCACGATATCCGGCCATGCTTGTGCCAATTCCACAGCGGCAACGTCGTCCAAAGAGATCCCACAGCCCACAGAAAAATGCACGTGCGTTAAATGGTTAAATGACAGCAGCGGGTAGAGGTCCGGTAGCGTTAATGCAGAGGAGATGAGGGCGTTCTGTAGAAGAGGGCGTGCGTCCACAATTCGGAGGAGACGAAGGGAGGAATGATTGAGGGAATCGTACAGGCAACGAAATAACTGTGCCAAGCCAGATGCTTCTACATGGTCTTTACTGGAGATCGAGAGGCTCGTAAGCCTGTTCTGCATTCTGCTCACGATGTCCACAGCAGACTTGATTTCTTGTGCAAATACATCAAGTACTTGGAGGTTTTGAAATAATAGCTCGCCTGTGAGTTCAACATCCGGTCGGAGAACAAATTTAAGCTCTACTAGAGACGGGAGGCGTGACAAATGATGCAGAGATTCCGCGTCGAGGGTTCCACAATGGACTGTGGTAAGATGATGCAGACAACAAACAGTTCGAGAAACAGAGTCATCAGGAGGATGATTTGTTGCGTACACGAGTAATTTTTGCAAAGCAGGAGATGTAGGAGGGATTGAGGAAATGAACTGTTGCACGCCATGACTCAGAGGCATGTCCCATATGTCAAGGACAAGAGAAGTAATGGACTTGGTCATGATTCGAGGGAGCAGACGTAAGTCTTCCTCTTCAGTGATAGACCACCGGATGGATGTAATATTTGGTAGCAGCGGTTGTGTGGCGTCCATCGATGCAAGACGAGCGAGTAAGTCTTGGTCAATGAGAAACGCTTGTCCACGGGGGCTGTTGGCTAGACTGGCATGACGAATGCGTAGGGCATACTTGCGGAAAATATTCCAGTCATCTTTGGTCAAGTCCCTGTGGAATGTCTCATGAGGACACGAGGTTAGCAATTGGAAGAGTAGCAAGCCAAAGAAGATTCTCTCACTAAGCGAACCGACTGAGACGACGAACTCGTGTTTCCGCACCACAGATCGCGTGGCATAGACTGTATGGCTCTGGCAATTGTGCCGGAATGTTGCCAGAGAACATCCAAGGCTACATCATGAAAAGCATGACAAGTCCTGGCGAGGGCAACAAGAGTGGCTTGTGCGACGTATTTCTCGGGGCTCGTATCGAGCCAAAAAATCCAATCAAAGACGGATAACTGTATCTCCGATATGAATAGACATTGAGCCATACACAATATCTTGCAGACAGTCGTTTTGCAACCTGGACGTGTTCAAGTTTACCGGACGCGACTTTAGAAGCAAACTGGATTTGGGAACTACCTAACTAAATAGGTGCGGTGGTCCGTGCACGAAGGGTGAAGGTATATAACGAGGTGGGCAAATTTCTGAAATCTTCATACTTACCTTGATGGCATAGGCTCCTTCATCTACCTGGGTTTATGGGCCTTGGGGACCCTTCATAGCACGGCGACCTTGTCCATACAGAGGGTAACCACGGTTTGTATGGGCTCCGGCTCATGCACCGTCTCAATATTTTCCTGTCCTGCCACGGCCACTCTGGCTGGGCAGGCCATTTTTTTTTTCGGCCTTTCATCCTCCTAACCCTAACCCTACTACAACGATATATGTGGTTATTTAACGAAATGTATTTACTTGAAAGTAATTATATATTCTGACCGCATACAATGAGCTCGCATGCGCCAGATTCACCACGGTCATCCCAGTCACCCCCGCCGGAAGGCGTCCAGGGTGACCTTGAATTAGAACTTCTCGGACTCGCAAACGCATTGTACAACCTCGGAACTACCGTGATCAACGACTCCACCAAAGACCGTGACAAGCCAGGCGGCGCAAAGCAGGTCGGCCCCAGGGCGTGCGTTCTCTTTTCTGTTTCTTATCCTATCGTTCTAAAGATTGGCAATGTTTAGAAATGATGTCGTTCATCACCTCGCTACCATTGATGACATGGCACAGAATATTCCGACTATGATTCCATTTCAAGTTTTATCTGATATCGACAATGCACGCAATCCTATGCAGTTAACCAAAGAGCGTCTAGAAAGGGCAGCTACTGAGAATCAATTCATGAATGGCAAGATAGCAGCCATCGATGTGAGGATATTCCTACTTTTCATCTGATTCTCGTTCGTTGATATTCCTTTGCAGTCGTACCGCAAGCTTCTGAATGAAGCTTTAGCAATCAGTTTCCCAGAAACTGCCGAGTATCTCCATCCTAAGCAAGATGTCATTAAGATGGAGACATAGGTCGAGCCCTGCCACCTGTAACACCATCATGACCGCACAGCTACTGGATCTCTTCGGCACCCAAGAACGAGGAGCGCGTGCTTGCGTAGACTTTGAAATAGGACTTAAAGAAGGGGACTAGTCCTTGCTATATTCGTTCCATCACATTACGCCTCTCATATCGGAACTAATCCGCTACAATCGATCTAATTCAACAAAGATGATAATTTCTCATTGAGGATGCTCTCGATACAATTTTTTCCATGTGAAGATATCACCGTGGGGGGCATCCGAGTCACCCATTAATGTAGCGCGAGACAGGATCTACTCTGCCAGCGAAGATACTTTGCCTATTAAGGTGCGTCAAATTATTATATCATCCTTGAGCGGCCCAAAAACAAGTATGTATGTGGCTGCGCAGAGCTTCCCTCGGACTTCTTTGCTACCTCCGTGCTTCTCAGTTCCAGCCCTTCCTATATCATTGGCTTTGTGGCGTTCGAGTACTCGGTGGCTATGACATCGCCACCATCCATACTTCACCGGATTATTGCGAAGTGGTCACTTACTGATAGTGCTAGCATCATTTGATGAGAAACACGTTAGCTGGGAGACTCCATCGGCTCGGGAGTCGGGACAGTCTAACATCAAGTCGCCATTGCCATAAGTGTAAGTCTCGAAAGTAGGAATTTGTATACAGTACACTCCGCTCTAACTGCACTTATATTTCAGGCATCATATCATTATATCGTCTTATCTCACGTCCACATTCGCAACCCGCAACGTTCTGTGGTGCCCGCTTTTCTTGATGGGGCCGTTGAGCCGAAAATTGCGAGATCCTCCTGTATCAGCCGCATAATTGTTCTCCGAACGGCACCATTGAATGATTTGAATGATTCAAACACTCCTGTCCAGTCCAGACCTGGATACATCATTGGCGTTGTTAGCCATGAGAATCCTGATACGGATGGCGGCAGCGAACTGCAATGCCAGGGAAATCAGTCAGCTTCCCTGACGAGTCTCTCACTATCTATTCTGATAGTGACCCAATGCGTCCGCCATCCCTGTGACAGTGCCACCTCTAATAATGGTCCAAGTTTTGTCTTTGTGGGGCAACGTCTCGAAAGGCAGTGGTCGGCCATCCGCACCGTCATGCAGAGAGAAAAGTGGCATTGATCCTGTGACCACTCCTCTCCTCGGACCTCCTTTTTCTCGTTACGGCGCGTGGTCAGATCCATCACAAAACCACTTGGAGGTAGTTCGCGCGAGTGCCTGTGCTTCACCATTAGGAGGAGGCTCAGTCCGACAATCCACGATGAGGACATTACCAAACGCATCGAATGGACCCCGAAAACCCATATCTTTGAAGCTGAACCAGTTCGAATGATTTGAGGCGCCTAGAAGCCGCATCGCCACTAGCACGCCTATCGCCTCAGATCCTCCATGCTCCAAAACTCCATGCTTCGATATTGGTTTTGTATCATCGACTTTGTTAGAAGCATAGACATGTTCGCCCGCCTATACCGACGTCCGGCGGTCACCATCATACTGTGTAGACAGTGCACACCAACGTAAAAAAATTCAGCCTCGCCGTACGATTATCTAATTATTTTTGATGCCTCAAAGGGAACTAATCTCGAAGTATGTGCACTTCGTGTTTCATTCTCAACGAATAATTATGCTGTGCGAAAGACGATACGGATATCCGCAGAACTCCATTCAGTGTGGGTCCACGCTTACCCGTGGCGACAATGAACTACCAACGTGCAAAAGGAACGAAATTCAATGGCCTCATTCAATGTGAATTCCGGTCAAGGTCCATGATACACAACGGACTCTTTCTGCTAAGAAAGCGTAAGGCAAATCCGTCCCGGGGAGCCTGATCATGATCAGATCCGATAACACCCACGTTCCCACTCGTTCAGGGATGTGAGAAAAAGTTGCACGCATACGACTAAGTGGATGAGAATGTTGATTTCATAGAGAACTTGGATGTCAGGGGAGGTGTCCGGTAGCGCGACCTATCGCATCAGCACAGATGTGTTGTGTGCGTTGTCGACGTAAGACTGGAATGACTGCACGAGGTCTATGATACGGATAGGGGCACAGCCAAACATTAGGAAAGGCCAAGTAACACACAACCATCACGATCAGGTTCTACATATGATCTTGCAAGCAAGGTAATAATACTTAGCAGTCAACACTCGGATCAGGTTCTACAATTTTACAGAACGAATACGCCTGCATTTAATCCATCACGAGAACAGATAACATTAGGGCACATGCATCTGTTGGAGAAATATGACCTTCTAGAACCTAAACCCCATATCCAAACTGTTGCCTAACCAAACGCACGTAGAGTTCATCACTTGGTCACTGATAGACGGAGAGAAAGGGGGTTCTCTCACGCGTGTACGTACAATTCCAAAGCAGCCAATTGCAGAGATGCCGCATCGAGTTCTGCCAATGTCAGCCACTTGACCAAAACAATGCACGGAGTAGTCTGTAGTTGGATCTACCAAGAGATATTCTTGGCTCATCCAAACGCGGCGAATTGTCATTTGAATCCGCGGTATCTCTAGATCTGAGTGATAGCAGGTCAGGTGAGGCTGGACCTACCATAGTAGATAAGTTGAGACACGAGGCGAAATAACCATTCATGAACGAGATCCCCGGTGCCGCTCGATCTTCCACTTCTGGGGAGGGGGACAGAGTAGCATGTGCGTGGCCTGTCATCGTGCCACCACAACGATGCCATATTCCAAAGGCGTGTTTCTGTGTCCAAAATGGCGCTCCGTTTCTCGCACACAAGGAGAACAGCTGGTAAAACACGGGGGTATGACGAACGGGGCCGATAGAGAGGTTATTTCGCCCCTTATGAGATAAGGTGAGGTGGAGGGGGGCGGGGACAGCCGATATGGGCAAGGTATCGGCTATTGATTGCCACTCATCTGAAGATTGATCGCTCACGGTGCTGCTTTTGATACCTTTGTGGAATAGCGCAAGGAACATGCCGATCCTAGTCACAACCGGGTGTTTTCTCTACCAATTAGACCGCTCGCTTCAGTGGTAAAGAAAAATCTCATCAACGTAAAAGTCAGCTTGAGCAGATTAGGTTGAGAACCAAAGTAGAATCCTTGACGTTAACGTGGGAGTGGCTGGAGAATTGGCTCAGATAAAGATGGAGTTGTGACGAAACCTAACGTCGAGAGTATCAAACCGCCTGTAAGCTTTTATGAGCCATGACTTCTTTCCCATCAGGAATTTTTAGCGGACATAATTGTATGGTCCGATTCCCTGATATCACGATATCATGAAGCTTACCGTGTTGTGAACCCGCAAGAAATATAGAATTGGAAGCCAGGACGTTGCAGGGTCGAAGACGAAGTGTTTGCAAATTCGAGGCAATTTCATACGCATTGAGTAGTTGTCGAGCAAAATGTAGTAATTATCCAATTTGTCATATCGTGGTTTTAGTGAAGAGATTATGGGTATCGAGCGCGCCAGAATTAAGGCCAGACAGCCGTCGAATAGGGCGTTACGTCAACTGGGAGACGTCACGACACCCGCACAACGATGGCAGTACATGTACAGAATAACGAGTCCTACAATCATCACCGACCATGAGTTAACGCAAAGGCCAGTACATATGTGAAGAATATGCCCACATTATAAAACAGTTCATTCAAGCAGATGTCGCCGTCTTCCCAGTGAGATACCATATGGGACCTACAAGCGATCAACGAAAATAAATTTATAGATCATAAACGACTCCTACCTGCCACCTTGCCCCATATTCTCTGTGATCTGGACCAGGACAATATACTTGCTGTGTCAGTGACTCAGTATGCCATGTTATAGATGAGCTCAATGTAAGCCGTCAGTCATTCCACGTACAATCCATTTGGTTGAATCTGCACCATCCGCTCTTTGACACGATCACCGATCTCTTTCATCCACGCTTTCACTTGATCTCGCTCAATAGATGACCATATAGCATGTGAAAGTGTTGCTGGCAGGAGCTTCTTCATATATGCTCGCAACACCTCGGAATCGAATGCGGGTCTAGGCATCTGAGGAGACACTGCTCCAGACCGCGACACAGGGGATCTGAGTCCCAGAGTTGTCATACTTCCTCGAGAAAAATAAAATCGAGGAGTAGGGCTCAAGTCAGGTTGAGCTCAGAGGTCATGTACGTTTGTTTGGTCATATGACTTTGTCCCGAGCACACATTCCGACTCCGTGAGAGTTAGTGTCGAACGACAAGTTTCCTGTGCAGCGTCTTCATCTTTCTCCACGTCGACTCTTTCTATTGGTACTATAGCTTTACTGCAACCGGGGTCTCTAAAAAGCACAAATGTCCTCAATAACGTTTCCGCACTTAGACGAGGACATGGGCTCGTCTTCGTCTCCTAACTTGAACTCGATGCACGACTCGATGCAGGCGTCCTTCTATACGCCCCCGGCGTTCGACATGTCGAGCTCCTTTCAAATGAACCCTCTTTCTGCACACCCGCCTCGTACGCCGCGTTCGAGCAGTGCTGCGCACTTTAGGAATATGAGCATGAGTATCAGCGTGTACGACGAGAAGGGAGAGGAACAACAAGACACAGAGACAGTGAGAGGGGAGAATGTGGAGGTAGACGAAGATGGCGTCGAGGAGCTAGACGAGGAAGATGCACGTGTCAAAGAGGCTGAAAAATTGGTCAAGACACATGAGGTGTGGCGAGACCTCTTTGTTACGAGTAACGGACGAGACAAGGCATTTGTGAGTGATGATGATTCGCTGGATAAGCGACAGCAGTAACCTCTGGAGTAGAAATTAATGCAATACTCGATACGTGTATATCTGCTCTTTCACAGGAAGATATTATTTCGTGGCGGAAACTCGGCTTGGCAGCTGGAAATTGTGCGAAGACTTTTAGCCGCAAAGAACGGTTTCTCTTTCACTAGGTAGGTAACTTGGCGACCTTGGCATACCTATTGACAACTGATGGTACACGCAGAAAATTGCTCATTATGTTCAACTGGCTAAACCCCCTGAGTCAGGTATTAGCGCAACAATCTGTGCCATTCTCGTCTTCCGGTTCCTCCCTTACTCCTCACAGCCTTACACCTGCCCCTGAGTCATCATCCAAATCTTCTCAGTCATATGCAGGTCCCTTTCTTTCACACCCGTTTCTCCGAGCCCTGTTGTCGGCTCCACCGCCTATTCTCCTCGAGCTTGCAAATGGCCTATCGGATGATATATACGCACTTTCCCGGCTTGGCCTAATTGGACCTAAGCTGGGAGAACGCGCGTCCAGGTTTGCCAATTGGTGTTGGCTCCTTAGTACACTGGTCGGTCTAGTCGAGAATGGAGTCGAAATGGGAGTTATTGAGGGCCTTCAACGAGAAGGTGAACATCCCTATCATTTTTATAAATTTAGTGCTTATTTTGTTCCAGTTCAATCAAGGGCATACAAAGAATCGCTCTCAGGGGCTACTTCTAAGTCACAACCGAAAGAGTCAAAGATTGACGAACGTGAGCTAGCACGGCTGCAGAAGAAGAACTATTGGCTCCAGATTTCAAGGGCAAAACTTGCCATGGATTTCATTTTCGTCGGTGAGTATTTTGATTGCATATATATTTCCCCCCTTGATCCATGTGTTGTAGCATACGATATCTTCGGGATAAAAGGATGGAAAGACAGTATTCAATCCTTCGCTGGTCTTGCAGCAGCAGTCCTCAGGTGATTTTGCCTGATCTTCATTGCCGACAAACCCAATAACCAGTGTTTACTAGCTCCGCAAAGTTGTACGACAAACAAAAAAATGTGCTTGTTAACAAGGCCTTGGCAAGCTACACGTCTTGATGAAGCGGTGATGGAAGCATGTTGTGCTTCTTGCCACGTGGGTCAACAAATGTCGATATGATTCCGCATCTCTCTTGTTTTTCCTTCATTATGCAGACTGGACTTACTCATGCATCTTTTTATTACCCTAACACCCATTACCTGGCATACTCATTTCTTGGTCTAATACCAATCTACTTACCGTAGTGCTACTTGTTTCACGTTTTGTCGTGTATTTATTATACTTTGGGCTAAGTGAGGATCACGAGAATGACTTCGACCAGTATTGCTATTCACAGGAGATTACCACGGCCACCACTTAGAGGTAGAAGTGTGAGAGACCGTCGACCCCTGCAGGGCACGTTGCTTCTGTAACCTGTCCACCTCTTCTTCGAGTTGCCGCACTTGCTCTCGAGCTTCGTCCAGGAATTTCTCGTGAGCTATTCGGCTCTGTACAAGCTGTAATCCCTGATCAAGTCAATGAACAAAATTAGTAAATATATATTGACGTGTTAATGCTCGAACAGGGAAAATGATGCGAGAGACCGCAGGCGAGTATGCCGGTGATGACAGTGCTTACCATGTATACAGCAGAGCCCAAAAGAGCTACCGGGATCATGCCCGGTAGCATGGATGCATACCATTCAGCGTGTGCGGACCGTGGTTCCGTGGTCGAAGAATATCCACGGGTTGGCCGCAGGGAATCGCGAAGTGATCGCGCTTTAGTGAAACGCGCTAGGAGCAACATATCTTCCAATATTCCCTAGCCAGATCAGAAAGGTGGTTGACTGTGAAATTGTCCAGGAATCAGGCGCATGCGGCACGATGCTGACTTGCCCACGGTGATTTGGGGTGGCAAGACAAAAATATGCTGGGAGATGCGTGTACAAGTACTAGTGCAACCGTGCGTGCGCTAGTTTGAACGGTACAAGCGTTTTGAATAGTGGGAGTTTGGGCTGTATGATGTAGAATGTAGAATGAGAAATTGGGATGGCATGGGATATTCGAACTGAAATTAAAAAAGCGCGTACTTACCAGAAAAAGTGGCACCGGGCTAGGACGAAACGGCGCAAGGGTAATATTTTAGCCCCGTTGAGCGGTAGGTATCAACTTGAAGTCGCTGCAAATAAGTTGTTGCTGAGAGTCAGCACTAGGAGTTCCAGGCATTTGGGGTCTCCAGTCGATTAGTCAGCACAGCATCCTGCCAGTTCGAACTTCGCGGGCAAGGCTTCGAACGGCAATATGTAAGTACTTACTGCAGATCGATTGATCAGTGTAGAACGTTATGACGGTCGAGCGGTCAACGTTACAACATCAACGTTCCACTCTGATTGCAAATAATTGCAATGTCCAACGGAGAAATTCCCAGTTCTTTGATGTCAACGCTGAGCGCTCGGGTCGCATGTTTTTCCCCAGATTTTCGGCTGTCAAACGCCACGGACCACGGGGCATTAATGTATTACTTGCATCCAAGGTTATGAGCGCCAGTCATTTATTTTGTATCGTTTGTATGTCCTCTTCTCGTCGCGCTTCTCTTCCTTATTTCAACGTTCTCCATTAGAACCCCATTTTATGGCCACAATGCCAGAAAACGCGTATGGAACCGCCGCGTCAATCCGAAGCCTATTAATCTAGACTTTGGGGCGAGCAGTTGCAGTTGCTGCACGTAAGCTATCGGGACTCGGGAGCCCTCTGAGTCGGGTGAGGAATTAGGATGATCGCATTTGCAACGATGTACCGGTACTCCCTCGGTGGGTACCTGATCCCTCTCTTGCTGCTTCAAGTTCTCTCACTCTTGAATCGATAAACGACCTCGGCGACGATGATAAAATTTGTGTTTGCCACCCTGTTAAGGCCAGTTTTCTAATGATGTTTGCTAGGCCCGTCTCGGACTCGGTTTTCTCGGTTTCAGTCACTTTGTAGCTAACGCGTCAGTTTCAAAGTTTCGCTCACCACTAAACCGGTTGCGCTAAGCAAAAATGCTCAAGACTGTCCCAGTCCCGCAAATCACGCTATCAACTTGCACATTAGACCATTTTTAAATGACTCAAACGCTACTCGACAGCCTCCACTCGTCCCAGCGGACTTCAACTTCAATATTCGCATGTATTGCAAAATACGCGTGGATTGGCAATTGCTGATGTCGACACGGAATAAAGCCGGAGGTCTCGACCACATGATCACTGGCATCACTAGTTCTGAGCTTGACGTGGCATCGCCCTTGAAAGCTTTACCTTTACTCCTCTAGTGCGCGGGTAGTGTGTACACGTAGTGTTACTCAATAGGTATTGGTTGTTAATCGTCCGCAGCAGCATGTGCTCTCAACCAGTTGTAACCATCCTATTCCATGAGTAGAAAGTGGCGTGGGACACTAGCGAGATAAGGCGTTGGCCATAGTTAGGGCAATCAAGGTGTGACTTAAAATATTACATCGTCTTGCACATTCGTTCCTTTTCCCCGCAACTCTCCTTCTCTCGACATACCAGCTTCATTGCGTGTGCTGAGCAGCGCGATTGCAGTTTTGGAGTTCCCGTCTTGGACTGGATCAACATCGCTAGCGCCCTCCTACATTCCGCCTTCGGACAAGTCCTTAGCGCTTAGCCATGGCCGCCCAGCTGAGCGATTCGCTCGTAGTTAATGAAAAATTAGACCCAGGTCTACTTTTCAATGACATCCCTCTGAGCTCTCGTCCTCCGCATCGAGGTTTGCGTCCGACCCACCATTTTATTCCAATGCGTGCTTCTTCCTCCTCTTCCATTTCCACTTCATCCTCTTCCTCTACACAATCTCTCTCACAATCTCAACGGTACGTTCGTCCGCGCGGGCTTCGGATATGGAATCTCTTCAAACAATGGCTGCCTATCTTGGCCTATGGTGCAACTAGCCTTGGTTTTGTCCTAGCCATCGCATTCTGGAAAACTGAGGTTTTTGACGGTGAGTAATTGCCTCCTTTCTATTTGTCGTCGCCTGTGTGCTCTATTCTGTCACAAAGTATCCCACTGCTGCGGAATATTGCAGTTCCGCATTCACGCGACGTTTCACGATTTTCTGCTTCACTACTCACCATGCTTGCCGACAGGTCTTGACCAACTCTCTCACTGGTTGCGAAGCGATGAACACTTTGGCTATGCGGTGTTGTTCTGCCTCATCTTCATAACCACATTCCGTATGTCCCGTTCTTAATTTATTTTTGGTCATATCAGGATATTCATTTTCGACCGTGTCCCCATGCTTGTCTGCCTCGATGCTTCTCACGCTCAAATAGCCCCTCTCCCACTGTATTCCACGCTCATCACATTATCGGGATATACTTATGGGCCGTGGATCGGCGCTGCCATCTCATATTGCGCTGCGCTATCCGGTGCTGTCGTTGTGTTCTGGCTGTCACGGACATTCTTACGCGAGCCGATTGCTCGCTGGCTTACATCAACACGCGCTTTAGGCCGCGCAGTCCGAGCAGTCGAACGCAGACCACAGCTGTTGTTCTTTGTCAGACTCGCCCCTTACCCGTACAATGTACTAAATGCGCTTCTTGCGGCCACTCCAACACTCACCATGCGGACCTATGTCATTTGCACGGGCTTGTCCCTTTTCAAAGTGATCGTGCACACCAGTATTGGTGCAGGAATTCGCTCGTTCAGTGCCAAGAAGGAAGGTGATCTTCAGGAGGAAGATGATGATACCTGGAGTAGAGTATGGACCATCTCCGGAATTATTTTGTGCATCACACTTTTCGTCTACCTTAGCTGGGTAGCGCGCCGGGCGGTGGACGATGAACTAGATGACGATTCGGAGTTCCCTGGAAGTGCAGCGGAAGAAAGGGTGGCATTCTTGGCCGCAGGATCACCTGTAGAGGATGACTATACGGGATCTCGACCACTAGAGTTGCCGCTGACCTCGCGGGACCACATGACGGAGGCTGAACTAGTTCCGCATGGACTAGTTTCACCCCAGCGCATTTCGTCAGGCGTTGCCGCAGTCTAGCAGCTGCCTTTCCCACTTAATTGGACTCATGCCGAGCCTTGATTGTATATTACCCCAAGGTTCGCACACATAAGACGCGGATTTAACAACCAAAGCCTGTATGTATTTTTTCCTTCGGATCAGGTGTACTTTTGACTAGTTTGGATATCAATCTCCTATTCGCCGTACCATGCATACGTCGTTCTTTTACGTTCTTTCTATCTTCCTACACAGTTTGCATCGCAATGGCTATACTTTTTGCAACCACCAATGAAATTGTGTGAGGCATCTGGTCTGACACGGCCAAATAAACAAAACTGTGACTTGAAGCTCGATGTCAATCGCACAGGTCACGTAGGTGTGATGGGACCTGTGTACCATTCATTCTACAGATCTAGAACTGCCATGCACTGCCACCCTGCGGCGTATGCCACTAAGTGCTGCCCTTCACGCACACAGGGTCGACCCCTGTTTCCTGTTGGCACGATCGTTTATGAGGTACTCCACTGTATCACAGAAAATCCGCACAGAACATGGACATGAACGTTCATGATGAACAGCACTTTACAATGAGCCGCAGTCTACATGGCGTGGCGTAGTGTGACGAGCCATTCGGGAGTCGTCAAATTCATATGTAGCTGTACTTACTTAGCGCGCGCTCGCGGCGCGATATTGAATCCCCCTTTCCGTTAACGCCCATTGCACCACTTATCATCCAAACAACGCGGTTCAACGGGATGGCAAGCAAACCCGAGCCAATAATGCACACAAACGCTTTGGAAATACATCATCATTATTATATGTTACGTTACCACGACTTGTTATGCCCGATCAGAATTCTGTGCGTTCGGTCTGATCAGATCAACAAACCAGATTGAGATTCGACAAAAACAAAAACCTCCCATTCCCGATCTGGGTAATAAAACCCCGGACGCCGTCTTTGTTTATCTTTGTTTCTCAATTATTTTGATTTGGTTGGCGGAAAATCGTGGAAAATGGTAGGAGGTGGGAACTGCGAATTGAGGTCGGGAGGTAGAAAAGATTAGCGAACCGTTAATTCGTACCGGGCGTATTTGCAAATGGAATGCATGCTCGACATCGCGACATACGGGCAGCACTTACTGCGGCCCGCTCAACCATCGGGCAAACAAATTGTATTGCAGGTGATGGCACTAGAAAAAGCAGACGGGGATATCAATGAACGGGGGTAACTGTATACGGGGTAACCGTATGCACACTGAGCCAAAGTCAAGAGAGAGCGGTGGAAAGGTATCAAAGTGAGTGATGATGGGGTTGTGGTACTACAAATGAGGCGCAGCAAAGTATACACGCTGGAACTAATGAGAGAGCACATGCAGACGCAGTCGATCGTTTTTGTTCATGAAAGGGATCTTCCAAATTCGTTCAGCTTCCTTGGAAGAAACCGTGCAGATTCAAGGCAAGGAAAGGAAGGTGGATCGTAAAAGCAAACACAAAACAACGAGAATTGTCCAAAGATGAAAAACGAAAAGACCAATGAATGGAGTAGTAAAGCAATGCGCTCCGAGCAACCAGTCTAGTCCCTCCACAGGGACGGAGCGTCTAAAGCTCGCTCACGGTTTTGGTATATTGAGGAGGAAGGTGCTCGTTCGTAGCGACAAACCCAAAGTCAGGAGAGACTGAACCCATTCAAGAGACTGACAGTCAGTAAGCCAGGCCGTGAGACATCGGGGCGCGCAAGGGGTAGTCGCGCGACTCACAGCGGTTAATGTCGGTTTCCCCTGCGCCGTAAGCGTCCCCGAGTGGTGGCGTGTTGGCCTGAGAGGATGAGGTGTGGGAAGCCGCGCTGATCGACGACGTGCTTGTGGAAGGGCGCGCCCCAGACTGGGTATGATGGCCCCAAGCACTCCGTCCATCCATCGAGTCGATGGAAGCTGCGCCGCCAACGGCAGAATATGCAAACTCAGCTTGTCCAGCAGGGAAGCCGTAGGAGTCCACGGATGGCAGCTGAATCATGCTGCGTACTCGTGGCATAGTTCCATCATCAGCAGGATGAGGCGATGTCGATGGTCTCTCAGAGGAAGGGTGCTCTCCGTAAGGAGAGGGGTAAGGGCTCATAGCTTGACTGTGGCGACGGGGACGGCGAATGCTCAGCGACGACGGGCCATACTGCTTCGAAGATGAAGGTGGGCGAGACAGCGAAGGCGAAATGGGACGATGATGGCCCGAGCCCGGACGCGAGTAATCAGTTGGGTGATAACTATGATGCGACGGCGATTCCTCGTAAGGCAAAGATGACACGGATGAAATTGAGTACCCTGTCGTTGGGCGGCTGTCCGGGGACAGCGAGGGAGGGCTGTTGTCACTGTGCATTGAAACACCAGAATATGCGGACGAGTAAGAGGTATTGATAGTCGGCGTCGGGCGAGGACCGTAGCCATTGTTACTCGGTGGATTCAACAATGAAGACAAACTTCCCGAGTGGTTCGACGTCGAGCTATTCTGAGTGTATTGCCAATTCTGGTGCTGGTCGGCATACGAATATTGGGAGGGAGTGACAAGCAAATCCCTGTTGCTCGTATGCTGAGCGTGATGATAACCACTTCCTGGACCCATGGCGCTAAACTGAGCGGTGGGTGACTCCTCTGCGGGGGAGATAGGCTGCAAGTGAGACTGGTTGTACAAGCTGTGATGAGCAGGCTCAGAAGGGACAGTGAGAGGAGGCAAGGGGCGAGAGTAAGACGAGTTCCAACTCGCGGGACTGTTCTGGTTTAAAGGAGTGAATGAGCCCGGTGCAGAAAAACCACGAGCACGACCACCGTTGGGCAAGACGCCCCTTGGACCGAGGGACGAAGGCACGGTGAGAGGGACTGGACCAGTGCCAATCGCGGTGCGAGGAGGGGGTATTGTGGGTGGCTCCTGGGTGTCCCGCTTCCTTGGTTTAGGAAGACGGGGAGGGACGCGGCGTTTGAAATTAGCCACAACCTCAGGGGGAGAGTGGCGATTGAGGGTGGGGTGGGCTAGGAGAGGGTCAGAAAAGAAGATATGGTACTGATAGGGACTTACACCATGTGCTTGCGTCTGGGTCATCAATAGCAGGGTCTACGTTGCGGAGGTTTACTTTGCGCATGAAGCCATAGATCTAATGTCGAAATTAGTTTAAATTTTCATTTCAGTTAGGACAGGATAGAGAAGGACGAGAAGCACATACGTTTAGTTGCCGAGAGAAGCTAGCAAATCTCGATTGACGATAAATGCTCGGGAGGACATGGAGAGCTAATTGCTCTGGCCTTTCTACAATGATATGTTCACCCGCTGGATCCCAACGGATCATGTGATGATTTTCTGGGCGTTCAAGAAGACTAACGCCACGCAGTCAAGAAGAGGGGGTAAGAAGGGTTGACGCGAAGACTTACGCGTATAGTTTTGTGAGAAAGGTAGCCTGGGGCTTTGCCTCTGACTTTGGAGGAGGAGGCTGCTGCTGCTCATGAACTTTGAGAGATGCTGTTGGAGGGCTGTCCTCTGTCGGAGAGCCATTGCTTGAACTAGAATGAGATGCTGATGGCTGTTGGGGGTATGTTGGACCAGTTGTATTTATCTGAGGGTAGTCAGTTGGACGAGACCATTGATGCGGTCGTTGCGTAGGGTATTGAGAAGCGTATAAGTCCTGCATTGGTCGTCGTGGCCGTGATTGAGGAAGGAGGAGAAGAAGAAGAAACTATGTAGTGTTGTCTAAAAAGAAGAAGTATACGAGACGAGACAAGACGTCGATCGATACTTTTTTTGAAGGAGTGGCTAGCTAAGTATAAAATGGAATTGGACGGTGGAGAAGAAGCACCAATCCACCGAAATCGTTTCAACACCGAAATTAGGTTACTACGTAAAATCCAATGTCCAATTTTTGATACCGCACTTTCCTAATCCAGCACAACGTAATCAAGGGTTGACCCGCGGCCGCGTCCGGAAATCACCTTTTCATCCTATCTTTGGCAGTTTAACAACTTCCTCGGCGCCGAGGCTCGAATAAACTTGTCCATGTGACCGCAGTTTGTTGAATTGAGTTCGCCTTTTCATTGTACACACGTGTATAACTATACTCCTATGTTTGCTGTCATATAATGAAATCACCCATGAAAAATGCATTCATTAAATAAACGGCCGCCTGTCCTGTGCCCCACACCCTCGTTATTTTTTTAATTGGTTCACCGGCTCCCTTGGTTCACTTTTAGCGCTAGCAGGGGTCCTTCACCTTATACTCTTTTTGGAAAGCCGCTAATGCCAACTTTGGACTTACCGCAACCAACTGCCGCTCCCACCCCTTCGCTATCTGCTTCTCCTCTTCAGCGATCCGCCCGACATCCAAAGAAGCACTCCCCCGCGCCCTCTAATCTCCTGGTCCCTGCTTACATATCCAAAACCGATAATTGAATCTGAATCTGCCTCTTCTTCGCGACAAGCGCACAACTTTGGATCCCCTCTCCTCCGCTCTCCGTCCCAGCACATCCACACAAAAACACTTATTCTGCGTAACTATAGCCATTTGGTTTACTACCTGTGAGTCGTCCGATGTGAATTTCAAATGTTGCATTTTCATCTTCCAAATCCGCCGGATGATCTCGACCTCGATACTAAACCAAACACATATAAATATATCCCAATTGATAATCTGCCACACTCTGAATGATGATCGAGTGGCATAAATCGTGTCAAATCTCACTATACTTGGACCATCAAAATAAAGTCCTCACTTGGATCACTAGCTCATTTTCTATCTAAATCAATGCCTATCTACCCCCGCGCTTTATCATTAGAATATATCGTAGGTCGGACGTTTGTAATACTAAAAGCGAGTGATAGATTGTTAGATTGTGTAGAGCAAGTCATAAGAACAAGCAGGCATTGTAAGATGCGAAAAGATATGGATGTGCGGTGCAATAATACAAGTGAACCAACTTTTTTTTCCTGAGAATCAAAATGCAAAAAAAACTATGCCAGCAAAGCGACGATGAAATGAATGAAGCAGATGAAGTAGCGTACGGTATCAAGGAATCTGCAAAACAAGTTACAACGAAAAAAAAAAAAATAACGTATCAGCATCACCGCGCTTGAGGTTTGGTAGCCTCAATGCACGGCGACCAAGCATCCTGGAGATACCGTGGGAAAAGATCTTTCTCAGCTTTCTCCATCATAGTGTAGCGTGACGCTGTTGAACGCCCCAAACAGATCTCCATCTGATGGTACATCCAGACCGTCGTCATATCCAGGAGTCCCAGGGCCAGCCGGCGCACCAGCTCCTGCAACGCCCCGTATTTGGTCTTCAAGATGAAGCGAGCGTGACTCCTTCAAGTGCCGGAAGTTCACCGCATCAAGTCCATTCGAGGATGATGGAACGATCTACGGGATAGATAAGGGGCGAGTCAGTCAAACCATCAAGAAACTAACGAGATATCGTGGACTGATCCCACGACATATCCACCGAAAGATAAAAATATCAAAACAAACGCGCCACGAGCGCTCAACGACACATTTGTGTACATCACATCACAAGGCATAGTGGCAGACTTACCGGCGGCCGTTGGTGACGCAACAATCCCCAGTTCATCTTGGCGAACCATTTGTGTTGTTTCACTTCGCTGGCTCCGCTCCTGCTGCCTAACCTAGTTCGTTCATCTTTGTCGAGCAGCCGTATGACGATATCTTTGCAAGCGCTGTACGGCAGGGGGCTTCCGTTAAGTTTACTCCCAACGCCCATGAAAAACAGCCCACCCGGTAATTTTAGGTGCATCTCGGAAATGAACTGGCAGTGCTCGGATATTAGCAAAAGTATCATTCCTCTCTTTTCCCTTGAAAGGTGTAGTCGCGAACTGCACAGACGTCGTGCGAATAACAACACATCCGTCAAGCGCACGCCAAAGGTTTGAACGTTGATCGTCAGTTATTTTTTCCCATCGCCAAACGCAGATC
This sequence comes from Rhizopogon vinicolor AM-OR11-026, assembly GCA_001658105.1. Lineage (NCBI taxonomy): Eukaryota > Fungi > Basidiomycota > Agaricomycetes > Boletales > Rhizopogonaceae > Rhizopogon > Rhizopogon vinicolor. The sequence goes on along the minus strand of KV448147.1, from coordinate 44,546 downwards.
CGAAGTCCGCCGATTATCACTCACAATCATTTCGTAAATCAGGATACCCAACGTCCACCAATCTACCGCTGCAGTGTGTCCCTGGGCAGCTATCACCTCAGGCGCGATGTATTCTACCCACAAAGGATTAAATTCATGCTTGTTGACAAGAAAAGTAAAGGAGCCTTACCCTCGGTACCGACAAATGAGTTAGTCCGAAAATCAGCTGTGCATGACATGGTATCAATCATAGGAACCTAGATGATAAGTGGATTGTGTGAATTGTCACATGAACGCTCATGGATGATGGGGGGGAAAGCCTTACCCCGTTTGGTTCAAACTGAAGAATTGTCGCAGGACGGCCGCCAGGATGTCCGGATTGCTTAGCAAGATCGAAATCCGACAGCATGATATGACCCGAATGATGAAGAAGAATATCTGGAAAAAGTTCCAGGCAAGTACGGAAGAGGGCGGCAAATGAAAGGCGAAGATGCAACAAAATGAAGTGAAGACACAGCACAGTGTGGCAATAAAGTTAAGCGTTTAGTGCACATTGGCAATCAGGGGGAGAAGTAACCTACTTTCTGGCTTGAGATCGCGGTAAATAAAGCCGTTCAAGTGCAGGTACTCCAGAGCCGCCACGACCTCCGCCGCATAAAACCGTGAACCGTCTTCCGGAAGACATTTGCCCGGACGAGTCTGTAGAGCCCGGAAGAACTCGCCACCCATGCAGTACTCCATGCAAAAATAAAGGTACTCGTCAGACTGGAACGAGTGATAGAGCGTTACGATGAATGGATGATTTGAGGTGGCAAGGATTTCTTGCTCAGTCAAAGCACGCTTTATCTTTTTCCGTTCGATCATCTCTTTTTTTGAGAGGACTATGAAATGATGATTGAAGCGAGCTCGAGTGACGTCAAATCACAAGCCCACCTTTCATGGCAAAGAGCTTGTCTGTCTTCTTTTCTCGCACGAGGTATACACGTCCAACGTCACCCTTTCCAAGCATCTTGATTTTCAAGAAGCTCGACGGGCCGACCTCTACCTGTAATTCACCCATTTGATTCTAAAACTGAACTCGACGACAAATTGCAAGACTCACCTGTCGAACTTTGATAGAATTACTGGAATATGTGCGCCTGAAAGCCATCTTTCCAGGGCCATCATGCGCCCCATTCATAATCCTTGTCTTTGACAAATGCGCGTTCGCAGAATATCGCTCATGTCGATTGCCTGTCCCTCTTGAGGAACCGGATGACAAGGTCTCCAATGAATCATCACCAAGGTCTGAAGAAGTCGACGGTGCACCAGGTACTGGTGGAACCATATCCGCAGGTGCCAATAGACCATTCTTGGTAGGTGCAGATGATCGGGAACCTGAGGAAAAAAGATGCTTTGCGTTTGGTGCTGACGCGACGCGACGGATGAAACGAGTGGCAGACGCGCCCATTGCGCGAGGAGATAAGGTTCCTGAGCGATGCGATGAAGGCGGGTGACCAGATGGAAGTGCGAATGATTGCTGCGATGCTGCAGCAGTGTGAGGCTTTGTCGGGGGAGTCTGTGGAGTGCGCGACATCATGCGCTGTTTCTCCGACTTTGTCCCGGTGCGACTTTGGGCATGTTGTGGAGTGTCCATTCCATTTGCTTCAACATTCGAGACAGGCGACTGCTGTAGATGCTGTTGGAACTGGTAAGAGAAGAGTCGGGAATCAGGAACAAGGTACGGAGAAGATTTTGTTGTAGCTCCCACGTTTGAATCACTAGACTGGGTATTCGAAGAATTGTAAGAGGAGCGCTCGTCGATGGGGTGAAAGGATCCAGGGATTAATGAGGGACTGGGCATTGGAGGAGAATGTCTGACTATGTGAGGACTTGGGATAACTGTACGGGGGGAACAGTCGACGGCAAGTGTTGAACCGTTAATCCCATTAGCACGATACTTCTTGGAACTTGGTAGACGAAAGACAGATCTCCATGACGGGTGTGATGGTGTAGATGGTGCAGAAGGAGGGTACATGATGGAAGTGCTTGAATTATGCGGCTTCGCGGTTGATCCCGAGAGGTCGATCGTTTTGCACTAGAACTGGAGAACGTTAACCAGCACAACAAGTGCAGAACGACTGGAGCAAAACGTTGACAGCAACGGACTGGGGAAAGACGAGAAGGAAGAAAATTGGGCCTGGTATCGGGAAGTTTAAACTTTCAAATTATTGTATTGTTCCTCAACATAAGTAACGGGGCTCAGAAAATCGTGTGCTGAGTAAGACGGCATCTTCCACTTCATTAAAGCATTGACTACACAACGAAATCTTCACAGATAGCCAGCTTGTAATTTGCCAGTTGGTCCCATGGCCGATGTCACGCACAATCAAGTGGATGTTCAACTTCGTTCCTTGGCTCCTCTCCAAGTTTCGCCACAAGATAGAGAGTACTCGGTGTTACTTAATCAACTTCGCCGACATTCTAATGTTGCCATGAACGTAAATCAACATCCGCGATCCTGCCAGGGTTAAAATTTCAAGTATATATTTATTATGAAACAGAGTCCGCGTAGCCCTGGTCTACCATCATATCAGCCTAGTACTCATCAACTGGACTCTTCCCTAGACTGACCAAGTTCCTTCTGTACCACGACGATAATGATCCGAGATAGCCTCGCCTCGATCATAGCGCACAAGTCGTGAGCATCGCGTGTGTGTGTGTGCTTGCCGTGTACCATGGACCCAACCGTCACATTTGTAAGAGGAGACTGTTATCACGCAGCTATACATGAGCCAATAGGATCGTACAATGATATAAAAAATGAGGCTTGTACAGCAGCAAGATCCCCGTGGAACATGGACCGCCCAATCGTGTTGGTAGTCGCAAAAAGACATTAACATCCCCAGGTATGACCCTAGCAAGATTTTGTTCTTTTATAGTGACAAGGGCATAGTAGCCGTCCCCAATATAGCACCACGACCCGTCCCTTCGGTCGTCCCACCGGCGCATACACAAACTGGAGGATCATTCTCCATGTCCTAGCGCCACTCCGAATCGTCATTATGTAACAGATATGGACAACCACCGGCAATTCAGATATCAAATTTACCTACATCAGAGAGAGGACTCATTTTACGTTAACAATTTCAAGCTTTTTCAAGCCTACGCGAGCACTCTTTGAATGGTGGAGAGGCTCGCTTACGAAC